>JAQFZH010000279.1:0-38081 GCA_034695485.1 Entomobrya nivalis
TCATGAGTAATTATTCCAAAGGTAATTAACTTAATTGGGACTGTTTTGCTTACAATGGTTGACTACAGAAGTCATTTCAACTGTGCAAGCGACATGACTAGCGGCACTTTGATCCTCATTTCCAAACTTGCGTTCCTCGCCAGTGATCAGGTCACATGGTGTACCCTGTTCATTTGCCTTTTGGAAGACTTCACTAGCAAGTAACTTTAAAGGTCCACAGTACACCCCGGACTTTGCCTCAAAGAATTTCTTTAAAGCGTGATAAGTCTTGCCACTGTTTGTAGGCCCTGCATGGAATACAATTTTTCTGGGGCGATCTCTCGCATCTGGATACCAGTTTGCAGGGGATCTCAAGTCACTGATTTTCCTCAGATCGTCCATGCACTCCAAATGGGGAAAGATTTGCTTGGCATGTCGAATGAAATACGGGAATAGATCGTCCACGTGTCCAGCCCCATGGGTAATGTCACTGAATAATATGTGAAGGTCGACAGGCAGTGATGAGTCACCTGCTTCCAGACAAAACTTGCGAAAACTGATGAACGCCTGATGAAACAAATAGTCTGCAAATAAAGGACAACAACTGTATAAACTAACTTCCTAATTAAAAGTGTAATTAAAAGGGTAACTATAATTAAGTATGTGGCCTTACTATCCAGTCCATGCTCGGCACTCAGCAACTTGACCTCACTTCGTCTAAAAAATTTGTTCAATACTTGGAGCACATCCTGTTTGTTCAGTTTCCCGGCGAGTTCAATCCCAACACTGGAGTCTTCCGTAGTGGACTTGACAGGGATTGGTACAAATAGGTGAGATAACCCTTGACCTTGTTGCTGAGAGCCTCCTTGAGTATAAGATGAATTTGGGGGATTCCTTGAGCTAGTTTTCTTGTGTCGAATAGGAATGTTGAGATTGAGGGCGGCCAAAGAGGTTAGGTGGCTATTTTTCAGTACGCACCAGCTCAACTGGGAGCAGTGGGTCGTCAAGACCCTTGTCGAACGATGCATGATTAGTTATTTACCACTTATTGCTAATTGTCTTAACTAATTATGATAATCAGCTGTACTATTGCGACGAGCAGGGCAAAAATAAATGTCAGTCAGTTGATCAGTTGTCTGAATGACTTGTGTAGTTGTGTGTTGTGTGTCTTTTTGGTGTGCTCTCAGTTCAGTGCTCTGTTCTCCATGTGCTTTGCTCAATGGCAATACAATTACATTGGTTTCATTGTATCAGAGTGCCCCAATTTGTAACCCGCTAAGGAAACATTGAACGGCCTCAACTGAAATTGACTTTGTCTGTGTTTTGGTTCTGCTTTCTCTTTTGTTTTCCTTCTTTGTTTTATCCAGTAATTTATTTTATTGGATAGTTAACTAAATTTTAGTTTGTGATAACTGTTGCTATTGCAATCACATAAGCACAGGTAAACCGTGGCGTGAAATACATTAAACTTAATTTATAAAAAGTTAATTTTCAAAATGAGAGGTACTAATTATGGTTTTTGTAACATTGCAGTTCAAACGTAGAAGGCATGTCGGAGGACAATGTAAACAGGGATATGGGGGCTGGGGAGGGAGGTAATATTAGCGTTGTGGTGGAGGAGGTGGAGGAGGAGGATGGGGATGAAGACAAAATCAAGGATGATTTGAACAGATCCCAGTCTCCTTCGGCAATGTCCCAGTCGTCGAATTATTTGGAGTGGGATCCGTCAGCTGATGTAGGAGCGTTGAGTGCCATACCAGGAAGCTCCTCTTCTGGGGGAAGGGGACGAGATGAACTTTATCTTGGAGAACGTTTTGACGACTCAGAGTCGCCGGAAGTAAAAGTGCTTTATGGTCCGAAGAAGCTGTTGACGTCTATCCCTTCGAATACCAATCAGTTGTATTGCTACTCCACACCTCAGTCATCCCGAACATCGAGGGTGACTTTTTCCAGTTTTGATTGCTCTCCAATTGATATTCAAAGTCCACCCGAGTATAAAGATAGTACTCCTTCTACTGAGGTATCTATTAAGGAGTGTCCCACCAATACCACTGGTCTTGCGACAGGTTACACCAGACCTGCAACACGAAGATATCCAACAAGTAAGGAGAGCGACGTTGGAATTGATTCCCAAAGTCCTCCAGAGTTCAAAAGGAGTACTGCTTCTGCTGATGTTCCTAAGAAGAAGAGTGGCGCCACCGTTACATATTCTTCAACAGATTACCAAAGTGTTGGGGCACCGGGATCTGTTTCTGTTCAGGAAGAGAGTGACACCAAGGTCACAGTTTCTTCGACAGCGTATAAAAGCGTTGCACCAATAAAATCTGCTCTGAAAAAGACGGGTAAAGCCAAGGTGGATGATTTTTCTGAAACAAGAAGCCTCGACACTGGAAGGTATTTTGCGGATGAAAGCAACAATAACAACACTGTTGACGAGAGAGATGAAGAGGAGGAGGAAGAAGAGGATCTGACAGTGGAGGAAAGCAGCAGACGGACGCCCCAATGCATTGTTGTCTCTGATGCCAGCACTGATTGGGAGTATGATCACGAGAAGAAGCCTGGAGGTGGCTACCGACCTGATTGGCGAACACATGGGATTACACGTTCAGAAATTGAATATGCGGAGAGGAAGAAAAGTGGTAAAAAGCATATTTCAAATCTATAAATCGTCTTGTTTTTCATTTTTTGATGTTTTTAATCTAATAATTTCTGTATATATTTTGTAGGGAGCTCCAGTAGTGCTTCATCCTCGGTATTCCTATTACAAGTTGAGGCTTCAGCCAAAAACCAATGTGGAGCTGGACGTGCTCGTGGAAACTCTTCTGCTGACGAAGGAGGGGATCGTCAAGAGCAACCTCCAGCGCCCCCTCCGACTCAGAAAAAGAGCCAAAGCAAAAGCTCATTGGAGTTAAGATCTCGAACTGCTAGCGGTGGAGTCGAAGTGTCGTCAAGCTCTGCAAGTGGCCCGGTTTCGGATGAGTCGGAGCTGGAACGTCGGCTAAACGACATTCGAAGTCGTTGCCCAGCAGTATCCTCTTCTACTTCACGTCGTCACCGAAGCTCAAATAATAGTGACCCGAATAGCTTGACATTAAGCTCAAATGGCGGCGACTCAACGACTTCTAGCTCATCGTTGGGCGTAGACCCTGAAACATTGCTCAAGATTCTCGAGTCTCATCCAAGCACGGAAAGTGTGAAGTATGATGCTCTCAAGATTCACAGGGACTACCATCTTGCCCAGGTTTGGAAGCAAATTGCCAAGTTGGCGGAGTTGAATCGGGCTTTACTCAGCCACAAAGCAAGCAAAGAAGATTTGCTGGGTGAAGGTGCACATGGTCGAGGATCAAGGTCCGTTCAAAAGGTAAACAAGGCTTGTGGGCCTTCTGAACCTAGCAGCATGATATCCGGTTTTGAAGGTCGTAGTCCATCCAAAAGGCATACATCTGATCCTGTTGACTACGTTCGCAAAAAGGTGACCAATGAAGACGTTGCTCGAGCTATACAGGAAATGGAGCGAAATTCCAAAAAGGCCGATTATTTCACAAGAAAATCGGATATGGGTCCTCCTCCACCTCCAAAACAACGTGGAGTTCCTGCAAAGAAAAAGACGGTTTTAGTGCCACCACCCCCACCTGTGAAAGTATTTCTTGCTCCCCAAAAGTCGATGCAATCAACGTCTACTGTTGCAAGTGCAGGAGACAGTGAATCAGAAGACACAGGACATCTCAAGAAAGCCATTAAAACTTATCTGAAAAAGCATAACATTGAGTTGTATAAAAGTATCAAGGCTGATGCTTCCGCAACGTCTTCCTCTGGATATTCACGATTGGAGCAAAGTAGCATGAAGGAATCAGTGGGATTGCCCTCTGATGGCTATTTATCTGATAGCTTTGTTTACATCCGAGATCGGGAAAAGGCTCATGGTGTCCCCTTGAAAATGGCGAGGGAGAGGGATCAGTTGAAAAAAGTGGAGGAGCTGAGAGCAAACTTGCGCAAGGCTTTACAGAAGCAACAGAAGCAGCAGCCGCAAGCACAAAAGGGAATAAAAAGACTTCCCGTTGGATTCTACGTAGCTTTGGGAGAGGAGAAGGAAGGAGGGGAGGGGTTGAAAGGTCCCAAAAAGACGATTGGAGAATATTTGAAGGAGCACAATCCACAGTGCTACAAGAATATCAAGGAAAGGGATGATATTCTTATACAGGTGAAAAGGGATCGGGAGGCTAATCACGTTCAAATGGATTACTTCATTGAGCAGGCTGCTGCTTATCATCGAGAAGGGGCGGAGAAGGAGAGAGTAGCAGGTTATCGGGGTTTGGGCAATGGTTGGGGAGATGGAAAACGGGATGATTTGAAGGAGTTTTGGGAGAACTACATGCAAACCGCTAAGAAGAATGCGGATGATGAAAATAAGGAAAATGAGAATGGTAAGGAGATAGTTTGAATTATGTACGTTTTTAATAGAAGTAGAATTTTGGATTGTGTAACAATTGCTTTTTGTTTGTGGGATTTAGTGATGAACATGAAGAAAAGTCCGGACAGTCCTCATGTGATTTCCACGAGGGAAATGAAGGCGAGGACAGCAAGGCTCAGAACTAATGATACAGTGGCATATGCCCGTCGGCGGAAGGAGATGGATGAGAGGAGGAGGAAGGCGACGAGGCTTTTACAGAAACAGTTCTCTGAGGTAATTCATAGTTGTTAAATTTGTAGTAGGTAGATATTTTATTAGGTGATTCGTTAGTTAATTTTTGTGTATTTGTGTTTTAGAATTTGCGAGAGTTTCGGAAAGTGGTTGGTGATGTGAATGTTCCTGATCGATTGAAACTGGGGCCACGTCCGCGTTGAAAGGAAGAATGGATGCAGTGAAGGAGTGAAGAGTTAGTTTGGTCAAAGAAAATCATAATACAAAAAATAAGTAATTATAAATCATGAAACAAAAAATAAGTAATTATAAATCATGATATAAAATTGTGGTGTTCATTCATATATGTATGGGTGATTTTATGTTCAGAATATGTACTAATTTTACAATGCAAACGGCGATATATGGTTTTTAATGTCATTTGTATTATGTACGAATCAATTTATTTATAAAATGAAAATGTTTCTAATTACTATACTTATATCAATATCAAGTTTTAGTAATCAACTGTTGTAAAAATTTTCGTGGTATGTACAAGAAAGAAATAATACATGAGATTTTAAATTGTGGCCTTGAAATATACAAAATGGAAATTACTACTGTGCAAACCTGTGAAGTTATGGAGTATCTTTTAATTGTGATAGCAACAATAATGAATAATAGTAATTAATAAGGAAGTAAGAAACTTAAGAAACTATTATATCATAAATAATAGTTCAGTACAAAATGACAAGCATAAATGAATGCAAACTAATTTTTAAAAGTATACTCATTATCGTGAAATATCGAGTTATCTTAACTTGGATAACTGATCTCATTCAAAGGTTTTAAAATACTCCATCATAATCAATACAATTTGGTGATGATAAATACTAAGGACAGATTAGATCTGAATACTGTCAGTATGACTAATTCACGTGTACAATTTTTTCCTGTATAATTTTTTACAGCATTTAAAAATAAAGTTTGACTGATTTTAACTAATTATTTTTTTAAATCTCATACTTCATTTTCTGATTAGCAAAATATCACACTTTCAACTACTACAGCTCTACTGCCAGGCAGTAAACCAAAAAAGCTGCGACAATGACAATGATTTTTCTATACATGCATTCATCAAGAGACATAGAGCTCCCTGGTCACCCGCTAACCAATACACAACATTGCCACATGCTGATATACTGAAAGCAAAGCAAAGTTAATTGTGGCTATCGTTTTGTTCCAATGCCTGTATGCTTTGACTAAAGCAGATTTGTTAACTGTCATTGTTAATTAAATTTACCCATTGATTAGTGTTATCATTTAGATAATATACTTATTCTAAAGCTAGAAGGATGGCTGCTCGACCTGAAAATATTGCTCCTCCAGACATTGTAAAATATCCGATAATACTATTTAACAAGGATTTACCAATCAGTTGATTAATATATTGAATTATTGTTAGTAAACTTAATTGCTAATATTTTCTTTCCAGTTTTACAATGACGATGAGGCACGCAAGTATTCACAAAAGTAAGTAAAGTACCATTAAAATGCCATTTAACATTCCGCAAATGACCATATTTTTTCACTTCATGTTTGAGAAACATCTTGACTAATTAGTTGACTTAATTATCTTGTTTAGTTCTCGGATCATGGAAATTCAAAGTGAGATGGCTACTCGTTGTATTGAACTCTTAGAGATTCCAGATTCCGACCCTCGTCTCATTTTGGATATTGGATGTGGATCCGGGCTCTCTGGCGAGTGCTTGGAAGAAGATGGGCACATGTGGGTGGGTCTTGATATTTCTCACAGTATGCTCAGTAAGTTCCCAATATACTTAATGAATTGCTCCAAATCAAACTTTAGGCCACACTAAAGATATCTTAATCAGAAATCTTAATTCCTAAAGGTGTGGCGCTAGATCGTGAAGTAGACGGTGACCTACTGCTCTCCGACATGGGTGATGGCTTACCCTTCCGACCCGGCTCGTTCGACTATGCAATCAGCGTGAGCGCCATTCAGTGGCTTTGCAACAAGGACAAAACCGTCCATAATCCAATTCAACGTCTCAGTCGCTTCTTCACTTCTCTGTACGCCATTTTGAACACTGGGGGCCGTGCCGTTTTCCAATTCTATCCAGCCAACGAATCCCAAAGGACCTTAATCATGCAGCAAGCTCTCCGCGCCGGCTTCACCGGAGGTGTACTCGTCGACTACCCGGAATCCAAGAAAAAGATGAAGTTATATCTGGTGCTTACGGTGGGAGGATGCTTGCCAGGTCAATCTGATATGCCAGAAGCCTTAACAGATGCGCCTAATGCTACAGTCAGCTATGCAAAACGCCAGACTAATCATCAACGCAACAAAAATGATCTGAAGAACCGTACCGCGCCCAAAGGCTCCCGAGAGTGGATTGTGGAGAAGAAAGAGCGGAGAAGGAGGCAAGGGAAGAATGTTAGACCGGATACTAAATACACTGCGAGAAAACGTTCAGACCGATTCTGAATTTATTTTTTCTATATTTATTTTTACTCGCCAATAAATATAAATGAATAAATTCACATTGTTTTTTTCTCGAAAATATAAGTAGCGAAGAAGTGGAATTTACATGCGCAATTATTTGAAATATTTTTTTTTATAGTAAATAAGGCATACCGTTTGCTTATTTTAAAGTGAGCACATTCTCACTCACGTATTGACATGACATGATGCATAGAGTACTTTTTGATTTACTCAATGAAAGAATTGGCGAATGAGCTATTACTCAATGAAAGAATTGGCGAATGAGCTATTACTCAATGAAAGAATTGGCGAATGAGCTATTACTCAGTGAAAGAATCGACGAATGAGCTGTTTCCAGAGATTTCTTGATACTCCTCAGCTACAGAAGATGACATTTGGCTGGAATCCGCACTGCCACCACTGCTGTTAAGCCGGTCATCATCGTAAGCGTGTAAGAGTAGTCGCCAGAGTTTAATCTGACCATCCCAACTGCGACGACTGCAGATCTGGTGCTTATCTGGAGTTCGCGGTTGTTTACTAGTTCGCTTCTCTCTAAAATAAAAAACAAACAAGTACTGGAAATAGTTAAATATCTTAGATCCTGCCTAGTTAATTTGTGGTTATGTATATTCAAGTTACTTTGGCGTTGCAGCGACATAGTTTGTGTATCCATTGGTTGTTTTCCCGTATTCAATTTGCTTCTGCCTACGATTCAATGTTGCAGCATCTGTTTCCCGTAGTTTATCCTCGGGGGAGCTTGAATAGGCACCCATCTTTCGTGCCTCACCTTTAAAAGGACTAGTCTTTTTCTTTGGTGCCATTTTCTTTAAATGTCACTGAAAAAAACTAAATTTTTCAGTATTTTCCCCACACTAATTACTTTGTTACCGTAATTAAGTTTAAATAGATTACTCACCTGAAACACGATATGATGTGTGAGTGTAGATGATATTTTTTGAGTTAACTATATGTTTGGCAAATGGAAATACTTAATTAATACTAACAGCAAAAGAGACAACCAGCCAGCTTAAGACAGACAAGTGGAACAAGACATCTCCGTCACGTCACCTGTCCCGTGACGTGACGGTCTTGCTTGTGGATAAATGCAAATGACAAATTAAAGAAAGTTATATTCTAAAATGTAAATTAACTAGGTTTTTTAAACAAAGTACATTGTTTTGCATGTCTCTTTGTTTCTTTATCCCATGCTTTTTTATGCTCTCCTGTCATTGTTGTTGTTGGGCATCGGCAGAAGAGGCCGAGGCCACACAAGACAGAGGCACATGAGATGATATCTTTGCTCTACTGCCAGCCTGATCCTATGGGGAAAACAGCTGACGATTGCTTATAGGGCAGTGATCATCATAAGGTGTAAGGTGATCCATAAATTCAGGTGACGAGACTAGTGACGAGATTTGATTGGCTTTGCGATATTATATATTTATCAGGATTTAAGCATTTAATTGCCATGACTTAATAATAAAGTGTGAAAGGGTTACAAAATAGTGTGTGGGGGAGGTGGTGAAGGTTGAGTAAGGGTCAGCAAGAGTAAATGTGATGATATGAGTGGGCGCAGTTTTGTGATGCATTTTAAATACTGACAAGTTGAAAAGTGTTGAATAATTGAGTGACTGAAAACTAAAAGTTTTTATTGGATTGGAAGAATAATTTTTGAAAAATGCATCGGTCCACCAGGTTCTTGGCTCAAAAGCTTTTGAGCAGGTCGGGCACCTGGTGTGTTATCAAAAGCAATATCATTTGCTCCACTTCCGCCCATGGAGGAACTACTCTGAATGTACATCACATGCAAATTCGTGGGAAAAAGAGTGACCCAGCTTCAGCCACAACTAATAAAGGTGATGGTGGGAGTGATGGAGGAGTTGGGGGTGGAACTACAACTGAGGCTAGTGCCGCCGGAAGTCAGTCTGGAAAGCCTACAATTCCAACAACGACAGCCATACCAGTCATTGAATTTGGAGCAGCTGGAACTACTAGTGATTCACCAGCTCCAGGGGCAAGGATGAGAAATAACATGGTGGAGGAAATGGAAAAGATGAGAAATTTCACGTCAACTGAACGCAACTTCATAACGCCTTTGCGAGCAATGCAGGAGTACTTGCTACAGCCGCATGATCTAAATGGACTTCGCAAAACGCTCCGAAGATCTCCTCACGCTGATGAGCCACCTATTCTTGTGTACTGGAGGAGGGATGTGGAACAAAGGTAATCAAATGAATAACTATTCGGTTATAAATCAAATGATTGATGCCTTTTAAAGATAAGTTAATTTGTGTATCGTTTGGTTTAAAAAGGGCAAATGAGATTTGGGGCGGACTAGAAAATATTCGGAAGGAAAAACGCATGAGAATGGAAGGTGCTGAGTTTAGCGAAGGTAATTAACTAACTTACTTTGATTAGTAAATTATTTGAATTAAAATTAACTTATATTTTTTATGCGCGAGCTACTGTAGACGTGAGATCTGTGCTGAAGAAATACAGAAAGGAGCATCAGGACAAAGCTGCGAGAGAGGAGAATGCAGAGAAAAGTGGCCTGCGGGAAGGTTCCGGCAGAATAGTATTGACTGCTGTTGTGATGTAAGTTTTTGTAATTTAAATTAATTTTAAAAGTAGTTAGCTGTTTTAATTCTCTTTTCAAATGTGAAAATATTTTATTGTTTGTGTAAAGAAATGGAACCAATTTCGTCATCAAGCTGCTCGCGTGGTACATGACTGGCTCACACAGCTTGTTTGCCGAGGCGATTCACTCGTTGGCGGACACAATTAATCAGCTAATTCTCGCCTACGGAATTCACAAGTCCACTCAAAGTGCTAACATGGACCATCCATATGGCTACGCCAATATGCGTCACGTTGCTTCTCTCATTTCTGGCGTAGGAATCTTTTGCGTGGGAGCTGGTCTGGCATTTTACCACGGCTTCCATGGGCTGGTTGGCATGCAGCCTATTGAATCTCTCTCTTGGGCTCTCTGCATTTTGGCCGGGTCCCTGGTATCTGAAGGAGCCACTCTCTATTTGGCTTGTAACTCTGTTAGGAAACGCGCCAAGGAAGTGAACCTCACTTTTCGCGAATTTAGTAAGAAAAAATCACCAAAAACAGCCAACAATTTTCTTTTGAAAAATTAATCCATTATCAACTTACACTTTGATTTTCTTTTTTAGTTTTACGGGGTCGTGACCCATCCTTAAACGTTGTGATACTTGAGGACACAGCAGCTGTAGCAGGGGTCGGTATTGCTGCCACTTGTATGGCCTTGACCATGTACTTCCAGAGTCCCATTCCTGATGCACTTGGTTCACTCGCTATTGGAGGCCTTTTGGGGGGCGTCGCCTCCTTCATCATTTACTCCAACAGCGCAGCCCTAGTCGGCCGCTCCATTCCAAAGGATAACCTGGACGCTATTAACACGGAACTTGAGGACGACGTCATGATCCGTGCCATTCACGACGTGAAAGGGATTGACATGGGGAATAACATGGTGCGCTATAAAGCAGAGGTTGACTTTGATGGAAGGGAACTCACTAGGGCCTATCTCATGAAACAGGACATGGAGGCCATGATGAAAGTAAAGAATGATAAGCAATACAATTCAACGCATGCCATCATCAACTTATCTTTTAAAATGTTTTATGTGTTATGTATTTGAATTTTTATTTTTCAAGGAACTGCAAACTATCAAGACAGACCTGGACCTGGAAAACTTTGTGCTGAAGCACGGGGAAAACATTGTGGACACGTTGGGCGCGGAAATAGACAGAATAGAAAAGAGACTGAGAAAATCTCATCCAGAAGTACGCCACTGTGATCTTGAGATTTTGTAGCCCCATTTTTGTAGCGATTTAGCAAAAAAAAATGTATAAAAAAATGCATAAAACCAATAAATAATCTTGATAGTAATGATGGCATTTACTACAATTGTTTTAAATTTAGACGTTAATTTTTAGACATGTTTTTGTTGGAAATTCAAAGTTCTCCTGATGTTTTTTTAGCTCCACGTTGTTACCAAAACTGCCTGTCTAAAAATATGTTAAGAAAAAAAATACTGTAAAAATATGCTACATTGTTTAAGTGACCTCTGGCCTGCTTGCTGATTTTAGCAGGTGTAAATTATTTTTTTGTGGTATTATTATTATTATGAAAACTGTTATTGTTATTATTAGTATTAATTAAACACAATGAAGAATGACGCAGTGCGCTTTGTAATGTTATGATGATCACGTGTATTTTAGATAATGCATAATAAATAGTAAAATAGATAGATTACTTAATTGTAATTACATACACACGAAAGGATTATAACAAAAAATGATGTTGTGTTTTTGGTACCTAATTATTTATTTATTTATTTGAAAAAATATAGTTATGATGATGGCAATGTTTCCAATCTTTCAACATAAAGTGTTTATTGTGTTAGATTACCAATTTCAATTTTTTGAGGGAGAAAAAAATCAGTATAAAAAGTTTTCAGAAATGTCACTTGGTGACATCATCATCATTTCACATCTACAAAAATTATACCAAAAAAACGAATAAAAAACTTAATAAAAATAGAATATATAAGAAAAAAATGTTTAACTATGTCAGTTATTTGGAAAACTCTTGCCTGCATTCTTTGGGATCCCAAATGAAGCCGCTTTCACAATCACCTTGATTTGGAAACAGGCGAGGATCACAGGTGCACTCGCATTTCTCTTCGTCCCAAATCTTATAACTGGACTGGAGACATCGGTTCTCTTCCACATTATTATGACATTTGCACGAACAATGGTCATGTTTCTGAGAAGAAGGAAAAATAATGAGATAAAAAGAAAACAGAAAGAATTTAGAAAGGTTTTTTAAATTCTAACTTGTCGTTCGGAACAATGCTCTTGTTTAACTTCGCAATCACAAGCGCATTCGTCATGTTGCTCAACATGGTACTTGACACACTTTGTTGGCTGGGTTGAATTTGTACGACGGTCCATAAGCACCACAGGGATTATGGCGTGGCTCGTTTTAGTTGCAAGGCAAGTGTGATAGCCACCTTTACAGTAGCCACTGCACCTATTCACCCGAGCCATCGCCGGCACAATCTTTTAAAACGGAAATACAATCATTTTTAAATAAATTAAAAGCATGCATCTTGAATCTTTTTAAAATGTAAAGACTGACTTGGAAGTAGGGCGCCGTAACATGCAGTTTAACTAAAGTAGGTTCCGGTTTGCATACAAGTTTTTGCATGTAGCGATCTACGCGTAAATACGTTCTTTTGTCACATTTCCCTGCAAAATTTTAAAAAAAACCATAAATATATTTTTTAAACTTATTCTTTTAAATTATATTCCAAAAAAATACCTTCATTGTCAGCTTCATCGCAACCAACACACTTTTGTTTCACATGTCCACTACAAGCAACCATAATTATAAGTGCCCCCAAAACAATTAATATTTCTACACAAAAAATATATTTCATCTCTTTTACGTTTTCCTTCCTTATTTTTCGTTTAATAATTTACTAAAACATAAAATATTATCTTTTTCTTATCAAATTCAGTTTACATTAAGAGATAACAGGCTAACTAGCGTAAGTTATTATATATTTTTTCTTACTTAATGTGTCACTTAAAAAAAATCATTAGTCAGTCATATTGATTCGCTGTGGTTTGGTTTGCGTTTTTGTGGCTTAGCACTGTTGAATCATGGATACATCATTCATCATACATGCATTGCACATCATTTCATTCATTCACAATTTCCATTAAAGTGTGCCTGCATATCCGGGAAGTCCTCAAAACCATTCCTTCGTCTTTTACGTCGAAAATATATGTTCCCACAAATGCGTAGGTATTTACTACGTACGATGTTAACCTAGCAATTATACATTTTTTTATTGTATTTCATTCACCCAGCAAAGCTGCTGAGATCATTTGTCACATCCGGTAAACCACATAAAATTAAAATGATAGACCTCATTTGTGGTCAGTTATCTTAATCGTTACTTATATGATTTAAAACAGGCTTTTAAAAATAATGCAATTTATAATTAATTAAATACATAAGTCAATTTTAGCAAGTAGAAGAGGAGACCACATTTTTAAAAACGCACGCACAAAAATTATGTCATCATTTGCCATTCAAATTCCATTCTTTGCGATTCAAAAAGAGCTTTCGATGTACAAAAATAAGATTGATTAAAAAATTAAGTATAATGAGTAATATCAGTAATACAATACTTATGTTACTGATATATTAACTTATAAAAAGTAGAAATATGCGATACGCATGCCATAGTACCATCCTAATCAAGCTATGTCAAAATCCATAATCCGCTTTTTCAAGCCAAGACAAAACAAAGCCATGCATGTGCTCTGCTCTAATACCACAAAATAGCTTCTATTACTTTTTAATCTCTTTCCCAATTCAATTGCCCAGCCAGCACAAGACAAAAAACCTAAAAATAAATTTTGACAGGGAAATGAACACCTTCCTTTCAATTTATACATTTCCCAGCCATCCAAGCTTCTCATTAATATTCCAAACAATGAACAAAGCTACCAGACAAAAAGCTACCTCAAAAAACAAAACAAAAAAAGGGTTTCGTAATACTAATTTTCGCTTTAAACTACATTCCATTATTCATCCATCATCATCATCATCATCACAAAACAGCAAAAGTTTACTTTTTTCATATATCATATCATATCCCTCATCAAATCTGCATTTGCCAAAAAAGCCCAGGCCAGGAGAAAAAAGAAAAACTAAGCGATTGCAGTGCAGTTAAGTTCCAGCCATGCAATCCCTGTGTTCCAGCCAGACAAAGGGACTCCCAAGAAACAAGCAAAGGAAACCACAACTGATCGATGATGGGCAGTCAGTCAGTTTCAATAGTACCTGTTCCACAATAACCTTGTCTTGTCCATTTCCCTTCCTGCATTAAACCAAACCAGACATGCTCAATGCATTCAACATTACACTTACCTGTTTTCTTCTGTCATTCTCATGTTGCTTTTTTACTCCCTCCCTCCATTTCTCCAAAAAAATAACTATACTTAACGCACACAGCAGACTACCTGACATTCCGATGCGATAGCGATGATGATGGTGAAGACAAGACAAGACATTGCATGACTTACCTTTGCTTTTGCTGCTTTTCTCCTCCTGCAGAGATCAATAAAGTATACTATCAAACAGAGAAAGCAATCAAATAACATCTGCACTAAATTTCCCATTTATATCATCATCACCGGTCAGAAAATAATTACAAATTATTATGCCGTCGAACATTGAACAATAAGTAATCACAGACACGAATATATATATGGTTATCAAGCTGCTGTCAGTGTCAGCAGAGCAAAGCCCACGCCAGAAAATTTGACAACCGAGGAGAGTAACGCTCACATAAAAATTAAGTCTGTTCATCTTGTAAAATTGGTTTAATCGATTCTAAACTCCCATTCACTTTACTCCCACACAAATAAACAATTTAACTATCATTCATTTCAAATGATAAATGATTTTTTTCGGCGATACTTACCTATAACAAAACATATACAGTTACAATCTTTTTGTGGTTGTTTGTATATTCATACATATACTTGACATTAATAGGCCAAGGCCATTGGTAATTGGTATAAAATATATTAAAATCTCCAGATTACTAAATACTCTTTTTATTTATTTTTTGTCTAGGGCAAAGGTTAAGTCTTGTTAATTGTTATTGCGTTTTGTCCATCAAATTGGGAGTTTAATCATAAAATATTTCGTTATCTATTTTTTCATATGAAATATAACAACATAACTCTCTACATATAGAATGTACATACATACCTATGAAAAAGCATGCACACTATATTTTGTGGTATAAACCCGTTTAATACATTTTTGGCTGCAGCTCTTCTGGAGAAAAGTTGGAATCAAAAAGGAAACGTGTGTAGCTGTTGTGTATGGACTACTAAAGCAATGTAGTCAGTAGTCACGGCCACAGAGAGAAAGCAAGGTAGAAAGGCAGCTGGTTTGTGTGCAGTCACTGTGCCAATACCGCTACATACTTTACTCGTCAAAGCGAAAAAAAGGATTTCCTCTTTACAATTTTTTTTTCCTTTCACTTATTCTGCTGCTGCTGATGTTTAGCACATTTTTATATTTTTTTGTGGTCTAGTAAACCAAGTGTATATACTCAAATCTTTGTAAATGTAACTCGCTTAAAGTTGAACAAACATATTGCAAGTCAAGATAGGAAAGAAGAAGAAGAACAAGAAAAAAACGAAAGTGCTCATTTTTTTCCGTTCATCATCACATCGCATCGCAACCACCACCATCGCATATCGCAACGAAACAGACAGTTAGTGAAAATAAATAGTAATATAGTTTTTTTTCTAGTTGAGAACATTAATGTGGCGGTATACAACTGACTTACTTACGATACAAGTCTGTGAATTAGTAACTTAAAGAAAGGGTTAAAGGGATAAATGAAAATATGGTGGTGGTGGGGGTGGTGTGGGATGAAAAAATAAATAAAATTATCGACTGAATTGTCTGATTGACTGACTTCCTCTTTTTTATATACTTTGTGAAAAGTGATTTTTTAAACAAGGAGATAAGTGACTTTTTTTCTTCCTGAAAAAAACAAACAAACGGAAAGCTCAATTAAAACCCACGCTAACAAAACACAAGAAATGATAAAATTGATTCGAAAAGAAATTAATGATCGCTTTTAGTGTTCAATTCAAATTAACCATAAATGAATAAAAAATTGTATTTATTATTTTTCTTGAGAATGTGACTCTTTTAAAAAAACATAAAACCATTATCATAATCTTTTGAAGTGCTCAGGAGAATCGCAGTACAGTGCAAATATATTTTATCGTATTGACTCATCATCATCTATTCATCATCCCCATCACCAATAAAAAATAAAGTCAGCAAAAAATATTATGAATCATGTTATTTTTTCCGTCGCTTCAGCACAAAAGGAAACATTTTAAACTTTTAAACATGAGTATAGTTTTTGTATCTAATGACTTGTCACACTATACATGCCACTATAATAATAATAAATAAAACTGTTATTTGATCTCTGTGTGAGTGAACAGTGGAACAAATCATAAACATCAAAAATTATATTTCTATTTTATTGCTCTACAAACAACCAAGTCAACTGTGAATGAATTCCAAAACACAAGAGACATCTGCTTCACCGCTGCATAATAATCATACAATCATCATCATTGCCACCCGATCGTCAGGTTACAAAAAAACCAACTCATTTTTTTGTCTTCTTGTTTTTCTGAAGCGCAGTATCAGCATAGCACGATCATCATCTTGATGTCGCCATCGCATCGTCTTTTTAGTACAACAGCAGGGTATGCATTGTATGTACCTAATCATAACAGTTTATATCTTATCTGTGAATATCCTCCGACCGACCGAACAAAAAAAATATTAAATAAAAGAAAAATATAAGTAAAGTCGAAATTTGTTATCCATCCAATTCATCAGAAAGAGAGTTTCAGTTGCCGTCGTCACCAGCACTCGTCGTTGTCAACTTTATTTTATCCGCCGCGCCGTCACAAATATAAAACTTTTATTTTTCGTAGAAACAAAAATAGTTCAGTTAAAATTCCAACAAAATACTTTCTTTTTTCATGCTCAATTTTTTAAAATAAATTTTATTGAATATGAAAAAGGGTAGTTTTAGAATTAAAAGTGGAACAAACATTTTTTTAATTGTTGGTTGTAGATCAGTTATATGTGCTTGTGACAAATGAGCAGGAAAAAAATAAACTGAACAATGGAAAGCTATAAAGACTGAAAAAAACTCACATGCAAAACGTCAAAAAAAATCTCCAAATTTCATAAAAAAAAATATATCAGCAATAAAAAAACGAGATTCTAAAAAAATAATCCGGAAACTCAAAAAAATAAAGATGAAATTTAATCGAACTAACGGCCAAAAGTGTGGAACAAGGAAACGTGGGAGAGCCGGCTCTAATCATACCAAAAGCAGTGGCAGTAGAGATCCGTATGACGGGTAAGCAAATTAATCATGCACAAAAAAATTACTTTCTTTTTCCCCACAAGTCTGTCATCCATGTAATAAAAAAGTAACAACAAGGTTGTTTACACACTTCCTCTCATTATCAATCAAAATATAACAAGCATAAAAATAAAGTATGAAAATAAATCGAACAACCTTGATCGTTCCTTCAATTTCGTTGCGTTTGCGTTGCATGGCTAAATATTTACTTCTCTCTCTCTCCGTCTCTCTCTGCCTCTCTCTCTATTTCTTCGTTCCAATCTATTTAACCGTCTATTGATAGAAAGCGCTGATGTAAAATAAATTATGACGGACGGATCATGATTTGGAAGAAGTGCTACTATTTATACTTTAATTTTTATGCAAATATTTCCTCTCCTCATTTCACTCCAAAAAGGTTTCTCATAAAGCCCCAAAGCGTCTTCCATGCGATTTATTATGTTGTAAACATAAAAGACAACGTAATGAAAGGAGTAACAGACTTTGGATAATATTTTATCAATAAATAGAGGCTTCTATTTTGAACATAAGTACACAGATAAAGTAGTAAGCAAATAAACAATCAAACCATCAACTTTATACACACATGATGTATGTACTGATACTGATTATTACGTACTATTTACTGCTGATGTAGTGCATCTTTTAAATCCACGTAATCTCTTGTTCAACATTAAAGCATTATAGGAAAGAAGTAATGAGATTTAGTATATATATATGTGTATGGGTATATTAATGTATTATTCTGGGTACTGGGTAGTAGATAGTCCAAAGGCAAATGTTGGCTGAGTAAGTAGAGCGGATTCAAAGATTGCGTAATAATTTATGTAAAAATATACATAGACTCATAGACGATACTCATGCCTGTATACTTTATCTACAATGTAAGAATGTATATGTAATTATGTATATATATTTTTAACTAATTTTGTAAATTAAAAATAGTAAAATGTTAGGTGAGGTATATCATGCTGACCTGGCTTTTGGGAATAATAGCCAACGACGGACCAAAAAAACAGACAGGGACCGGAGGAGTACCGGGCGGTTAACGGAAGCAAATACGTGCATTTTTTATAAAAACAGGCGGTTAAGTGGGATTAAAGTACACATAAAACGCCATTCCAGCATAATAATAATAATATGAAAAAGTAGTAATAATAATAATCATGATAGCACTTATGCATAAGTAATGAGTAGGGTAAATGATGGCATATAATGTATATGGGTAGGGTAGAGGGATGGCTGAAATGTAATGTAACTTGGCTTTGTTCATACACGGATAGAGAAGTGAACGCAACACGAAGAAAAGTAAAGGTAATCGATATTTTATTCAAGTGCACCCTTTTCCTCTGACTGTGCTTTCTCCTCGATGTATATAAAACTTTGGGAAAAGTAAGCCAATCATTTAATAAAATTAAGAGTATTTTGGACTACTAACGCTGTAAATAAGTAGTGCGGATATTAATATTTAAGGTACTTGAAATATTTTTCTTTCGACTTCTGTTTAATTGGATGTTGGAAAAAAGAATTAAATTATTTACATTGATAACGTTCTCGCATAACAATGTAGGGATATATATGTAATATCCAATATTGAATATCAATCTAGCATTTTATACAAACTTTTTTAAATGAAATTTAAAGAAAAGGCGGTTAAACAGACTTGCAGTTTGGATAAAGAATATTTCGCGATTCCCCCCCCCCCACTTATCCGTTTTCACACTCATCAGATAAAATAATTTGAAAACCAAACAAGTGCATAATGGTATACATAGCATATACTATATGTAAATACTATTTTCTAAGCCTGTTACCTTTTTCGGTTCAAAAAACACCTATAATTTTAAATACAGAAATTATTTAATGAACAAAAACCTTGAATTTTCCTTTTCTCTCTCTCTCTCTCTCTTTTCCACATTCTCGTTTTTCCAGACTGTGTAAACAAAGAAAGATGGATTTGCAAAGTAAATTGTAATTTCTGTGAGTCAATATATAAATATAACTTAAAATCCCAACGGCACTCAATGCACTGCATTATTTCAATTCTTATTTTCGTTTCAGTTTTGGTCTGTTGTCTGTAAAAAAAATTCTCGTTCCTTTTCTTCTTGTTGCTCAATTCCATTTTCCCCCCTTTTATCAACAAAGATAGTTGAGTAAGTCTCCATATTTTATTTCTTAAGAAAACTAAATTATGTAAGTTCCTTTTTATCCTGCCGCTGTACTTTTATCATTTTTTTCTGTTGATTCAAAGTCAATATCTTCTGGGATAACAAATAAATACATCGTTGATAATGTTGAAATAGATTTGTATTATAATTATTACACAAGACGAATAAAAGATTTAACCTCTTTTTCAAAGAAACCGAAAACTACAAAACAATTTTGTTGTACATTTTGGTACAAGCCTGAAATGCATATTACAGCCAAATACATATACATAAATATTAGCCATAACCTTCCTCCGTCCTAATCCATTTTTTTTTTCTTATGTTTTTTACCTTTTGAAAAAAAAAACTACATTGCTTTGTTGTCATTCCTTTAAGTCTGTGTGTAGCAGTTTACATTCCACAAGTCTGTGTGTAAGCATTTCTGATGGGTATGATAGTAAGCTAGCTTAGCACTTGACAGGTTTCTTGGTGGTTTAGTTGTTAGTGGAGTGGAGAGCGACGAAAGAAACAAGCAAGCAAAAAAATTAATACAAAGTCAAGCAGTCAGTCACGTAATATTTTTTTGACTAAGAATTAAGTTTGACGATGACAAGAAACAGGACGAGAATTATTTTAATGTTCATCCCAAACAAGCTTTATGCATGTCATGTCATTATAGTCTCTCTTTTTTTGAGGAAAAAGGGATGAAGGTGGTAAGAATGTAGATTGCAAATAAATAGCGGAAGAACTGGATGGGAATTGGTTTGTTAAGTGTTTGGCTTTTGGCATAGTGACATAATTAGCAAAGGAAGCAAGTATTTATTGTCACATAAGCACCGGTACCGGATATTGGCCTTCCATAAAAAAAAAGAACAAACTAGAACACCTTAAATTTTTCCTCTTGTTTGTAAATTTGGAAAAAAACAAAATGTTTCTCTTTTATTTTATTTTCATAAAGCTTGGGGAATAAAATGAGAGAGAAAAAAAAGAAGAAGTTAAATGTCACAAAATTATGTACATTTTTTAAAGGGAAAACCTTGCAACTATTGCATCGCTTCTTTTTTTTCTAAAAAGAAATATTTAAAATAAGTATATAAAATGAACATGATTTATTATTAGTTTTCCTTGGATTCTATATTACGGCCTATTTTTACAAAAAAATATACATTTTCTACTGTACTGACTGAACTCAAACTTCATTTTATTTCTAGAAACAATAAAGCTTTAAAGCCTATTTACCTGGTAAGCTCCCAGAAAAACTTTCTCGTTATTTATTTTTCATTTTTTCTCTCTTTTTGCCTCTCTTTTCTTTTCTTCAATTAAATACCCGATTATTAGACAGAAAATAGGAAACTGCAAAGCTCTCTTGATCCCAAATAGCCCATCACAAACACTCCAGAAAAAAATACTTTGCTCCAATTTTATGCAGTCCGATATTTTCATAGTCCGGTCAGCAGTCACTAAAATGTACTTTTTTTCTACAAAAAAAAATTCTCAAAGAGTTGTCATTGTCATCACCTAAAAACTCCCCATATATCACCCACCCCTCAAGTAAACCTCATCTCTCCCAGAAGAAATATAAAATAAATAGAAAATATCATTACGTCACAAAATTTCCAGGGAAACTACATCATCTCTGTTTCCTCTCTGAAAACCATTATCCCCCAAACATAAAACTTTTGTACTTGACTTTTAAATTAATGCAACCAAAAAAAAATTAAAAATCAAATCACTGCATAAAATAAATCTGAACAAGGAAGTAAGTTAGCGAAAAAAATGGTACATGCAATAGTAGTGCGTCTGCTTCTTACACCTTTTTTGATGTCATTTCGTTAGATTGCATTGCACAAAAAAGGGTTATGTACAATTTTTTTTGTAAATTCTTCGTCGTTCCTCCGACTTGACTACTAGCTTGCATTTACCTACACACACACTCTCAAAAAAATCCTTCTAGTTACCTGGTGGCCTGTGATGTGATTCACTTTTGGAATGTGTTCATAATGGAATGGGTTGTTGCTGGATTGGATTGGAATAGATGCAGAGGCAGCTCTTCCTCTGCTCAGCAGTCAGTCGGCATAAACAAGTCATGAGAGAAAGTCTTCAGCTCTTCGTCTTGTCTTCCCCTCTCGTCACTTTTGTTACTCTGCTCTCACTCTCTCTCTACTTTACTCTCTCTACTTTACTCTCTCTTCTCAAATTTTGCATAGGTGCTTTACTATTCTTACGACTTTCGAAATTTTTAATGGTACAAAAATATTAAATAAAAAGGTTAAGTGCGGGAATTAATATGTTGTTTCCTGGCTGGGGTGATGTAAGTATGCGTGTCTGAGTTAAAGTACCTGTGTCTTTTGTGCAACAAAACTTTTACAAAAAAATTAGCATGCATATTTTATCTTCAAGTTTATTTTCTACTTAAGATAATTGAAAAAAATATAGATAAATAATGAGCTATCTAATTGTTTTGCGATGTGTGGTCGTCTGGTCTCAGTATTTTATACTAAAGCTTTAAGCTTAACGTTTCTTTGAGGTTTAAAAAAAGTTAATTAGTGATACTTGGTAAATTTGAGATGATGAACATGAGTAGTGCTCAGCAAGAGCTTGTCTCGCCATACATGCTTCTTCAAACACAGCAGCAGCAACAGCAAACCTTGACAGCAGTCGACTATTTGTACGGTGGAGACAGTGCCTGTCAACAAAACGCACAAGAACAACAACAGCAACAACAACATCATCATCATCACCACCACCATCATCATCATGTGGTGGGGGGAGGAGGAGGAGGGAGTGGGGGTAGTGGAGGTCATGGGAGTGGTGGTGGTGGCAGTGCTGGTGAATATTCAACAGGAGTGATTCAACAACAGCAAGTTGTTGTGGATGAGTTGTCGTTTTACAATCAACAGGAAAGTATTGGAGGAGGGCCTACCTCTGATGTTAGTTCTGCATCGGCGTCCACTACAACTAGTCATCATCATCATCATCACCATCCAGGGGGGATGGGAGGTAACTCCCAACAGCAACAGCAACAACAACAACAGCAGCAGCAACAACTGATGACAATACGTTACGAGTAAGTCAAGTGACGAAAGAGAAAATTAGGGGAAAGATTATTTTTGTTTTTATGCAAAAATATGAAAAGTGTCTTGAAGACGTATGAACTTGGAAAAAACAATTTTCCAAGTGGTTACTCTTTATTTCCTGTCAGGTGTTGTGCTCATCTACAACAAATTTTTATTCCGTTGACATCATATTTCCTCTATGAAATTTATTTTATTTTGCGTAAAGGAAAAGAAAATGTTAAAGAGATGTAATCTCAATGTATCCATCCGGCCCATGTACATTCAGTCATGTTATGAGAGTGTACACATTACATACAATTGTGTTGGTGTGATGATGATATTTGATTTTGTTGAATTTCAAATTATTGCTAGCAGATTTTTATCTGTTTTGGCTTTAAATTTACATTAATTTTGTACGTTTTTCCTTCAATATTCAATTCGATAAGGAAATCATAGACAGAAATATGTATTTAGATAGTCGATAGTCGTGAGAATGACAAGAATGAAAGATAAGTAGAAAGTTTATAAATTTGTAGGAAATATTTTTTAATATATTTTTTGGTTTTAGGTTTAAATTTTTAATCTTGATATAAAACTGTCCATATGTTTTTAACACCTACATGCTTATGATATGCATGAATATTTGCTTTTTTGCTGAGAAAATCACAAAAACGTTTATCTTTTCTACAGATTACAATTATGTGTGAATTTCTAATGATTCATGTGAACTAGAAAATATTAACTGGAAAGTGATATTAATCTAAAAAATATATAAAGGTCATTCTAAGGATTCTTCTCTTTAAAAAAGGTAGCAAAAAATTGAGGACGCTGATCCTTTTTTTCAATATCACCAATTGACGCGCATTTCTTATGCAAAAAAATATGTGCATATTATCAGAAAGTAGCAGGTTATTTTTAGAGAGTGTTCTACTAAAACTGTTAGTTTGATTAGTAAAGTTTGTCTGTTTCCATTGCCAAGTTATGCTTTCTCTTTGCCTGCTCTACTTTGATACACTCAGTTTTACCCATTATTTTTTTAAACAGGTAATAATTGTAATTGGATTGGAATAACATATTTTATTTTTTGTAAGGTTGCACTTGAACGCGCTGATATTTCATATACACACGTAATAACTAACATGCATAATATGTAATTAGAGAGTATATCATATCTGGCTTATAGCGTGTGGCTCTGCTGACAAGACAATTTTTTTTCATGTGAAATATTCAGTCGACTGCAAAAAATGACCTATTTTATTACATCATGTACAACTTATTACAATTCAAATGTTTTAGATAGAGAAATGTTTTTTAATTGCAATATATTTTATTGCTATATTATCCTTGTTGACATTTTGAAGAAAAGAATATGGATAAAATTACTGCTTTATTAGCTTCCTCTTACAACAGAAGAACAAGACGCAACGCATTTTTTTTCAACGGAAAAAGGGGAAAACGTGCCGTGGAGATCACGAGACTCACTTGTTTTTTTTCTTGTGGTATTCTCGTGGAAGCCAGTGTGCACTCTAAAAACAGTATAAAGTCTGTAGAGGATTTTTCATTGAAAAGCAATATAAATGGATGATGACTATAAATTGCGTAAAAAATGAACTGATTTAATTTTTTTGTTCATTGAACAGTTTACTTCTTTCATTATTTTAATTAGGTACCTATGTTTAAAAATCAAGCTAATGAAATGATTGTGAATGTCACAAGTGACGAAATTGATTTGATGTTTTAGTTTGAAAGAAAAAAAATCAGAGCTAATTTAATTTATTAAGACATATCTTTCTTTTCTTTTTGTTGGGGAAAGTAATTTGTTGTCGTTTTTGTGAAATTATTATTTTTATTTAATTTGACACGTCAAAAAAATGCGACTTGCTTTCGTGTTCATTGGTAAACGGTGTATGAAGCGTAAATAAATAAGAAGCTGTCGTTTTCAGTGTCACTGTGTCCCTGTCACAATTACAAGAGATTGGGTGACAGGTACCGCTACTTGACTTGACACTCTGAGTCCCTTGACAGCTTCTCTGTTAGTTCAATTTATAATAGACACGAAAGCAAACCGTCACTGGAAAAAAATATTGAAGCTCGACTGTGTCCCTACCCCAGCCAGTTAAATAATTAACTAATTGAGTTACACCATTCAAAACAAATAGTTTATATTTGATTTATTTTACTGTAACATTTTGTTAGTCTAAAAAAATATGTTTTTTTCAGAAATCTGAAAATGTTAAGGATTTTGAAATATGACTTTATAGGCCTATGCATGTATATTATATAGCTAGTAGATTTCTCGGAAAAAAGAATTAGTAAAGTTGCGCAACTTACAAAGCAAGTCAATTTAACAAATTCTCTTTTCCTTAGCTTAACATGACGACTACTACTGAAAAATGGGAAGAGTTGGAGCGTGGCTTTATACCTATCTATATATGATATATTTATATATTTTTTGATTTCTCGAGAAATACACTAGAAAAAAATACACTTTTTGACGCAATTATAATATTTATTTATTTTACACCTGATTGATTACAAATTTAGCGTAATTATTTATTTATTCTTTTGATCCCACCCAAGCAATAATCAGTCTGGGTTTTATAGCACTGAATTAAGGTCATGCAAGGAGGTAAAATACATATAATCTCATATAGCCCCATTCAACAACTGTATATAAAATCAGATTTTATTCCCAATACGGAAAAATCTCATTTCTGCTGCTACACATGCTGCTGATCTGCCTTTTGATCGAAGCCACTATAAAATATTCATACAAACTTATAAAGAGTACCACTTGAAAAAGCTTTTGAATAGGAAAAAAATGAGAAATAAGCGTATTTATTTATTTGTAAATAGGTAATTAGCTTTTCAAAGGAAACAGTAAATTATTCCTGAACACAAAAAAAATATATGAAAGGATGAAAAACACATATTTTCTCGTTAACTCATTTTGTCCCAATTTAATCCACTGACCATGTCATTCCACCATATTAATTGGCAATGGATAATTCATAAAATTCTTTTGTCCAGAGAACACAGAAAATGTAACATTTTATTCCGAAAAAAATATGTATGGAGATCGGTATGTTTGTATTAGTGCATCGTTTGGAGGTATGAGATGAGAATAGTAACGATAATAAAAATAGCTTTTAGGCACACTTATAAAACGTGGCATCTTTCAAAGAAGAAAAATTTAAATGTGAAATGTCAACAGTTTTGAAAAGAGCACAAAAAAAATTAGCTGCAAGGTTATTATTCTTTTAGCCCATTTTTTCTCTCGCGTAATTATGTTTTCCCATTGTTTTAAACTCTAACAGGTGACCAAATGCTCAAAACCTAAATTGACTTTGATTTTTTCTAGTCAGAAAATAACTATTAAGTAATATTTGCAATTTAATTACCATTTAATTAGGTAAGAAAAAAAGTTAAATGATGTTGGATCAAAAATTAATGAAAAAATAACACCAAAAAAATGTTATTCCTTTTTTTGTTTTGTGAGAATTGAAGCAGATGCTACCTTCTGCTCCTTGTTAATTTTTTTTTCTTTTGGACGTGATCTTTATCCCAGTCCGTAGAAACAAGCAAGTTAAAAAGAACAAGGCCTAAAATAAAAAGTTTTTATCTGACTTGAAGCGGTTTCCATTTTTCGCAGCACTGGAAATACATGGAAAACGTGCTCACATCCATGTCAGTGTATAGACGATAACAATTTCTATGTTATTACTACGTCAAAAGTCATTAACATTTTGTAAAGAAAAAAACAAACAATACATTTCAACATTTCTTTTTATTAGAAAATCTATAAAAAGTTCTATTTTTCGCGCTACTTACCTACACATTTAATCTGTTTACTTCATACCTATTCATTTTTCAAAGAACATGAATTTTATTCATGAAGAAAAAAAATATTGGAATTTTTTATACCTAAAAAAGTAAAGAACGACGTCAGTTTTTTTTGTTACCTTGTCATGTTTTTATATTATCTTACATCTTTTCTCCTCTCTCCAGATATAAATTTCTGGGTACGATTACAAGACATGTCGTCGTCTGTAATTAATACGAATTATGAATATAGATTACCAATTATTATTAATTTTCTTTTATCATTTATTACAACACATTTTATTTTTTCAGTTGAAAAAGGATATATCACAGCACAGTATAATGTCTCCTTTATGTCTTTTTTCATGCACGCACACAAGGTTATTTATTTCAAGTGGGGAAAAGGTGTAACATGTCAGCACTTAATAAAAACGTTACCTTTAGTCTGCTACGCGCGCGTATTACATGCTCAATAGATGAAGTTTCATTTTGCAATTATTATACAAAATTGAATGTAGTAAAAAAATATAATTGATGCGCTAACTTTTTTTATGATGTATTAAGTTTATGGAAAAATTATTGTGTAACTACTGCTATGTATCAATTGGAGAGAAATGTGCCTGTATTTTATTTAGCATTTTTCTTGATTTATTTTCCAAGCTGCTACATGAGCCGTCATTACGACTTGTTGAATGTGTTAAAATGATTTGGAGTGTGGTGGAATTTGGGAGAGAAAATGTTTGTATAATTATTTTTTCTTGCATCTTAAGATCAGTTTAATTTTATAATTTAGTCTTTTTCTTTGATGTCATTAGCATTAGGCAAGTCATAGTTTATTTCGTTAAGATCATTCATGGAATATGGAACATCTTGAAATTTCCACAACACAAAAACAAGCAGATGAGATGAGAGAGCGATAGCGAGAGAGAAAAAAGAAAGGTGATCTACTGCTCTCCTTCTCTGGAATGTCACTACTGTGTATAGTTTCCTGGGAATAATGGGAAGACTTTCAAAATCCCCCTCAACTTTGAAAATTTTAATGACTTTGCTCTCACAGAGCAGAGAGCTTGAGTAAAGTCGGTTGTAAATCCACAATAATTATTTTATTAAAAAGTCGGCTGCTGCTGCTGCTCTTTCCTGTTTTGTATGTCTATATATTCTAGAATACCCGATATGACATGCTCTCTCTCTCTCTAGAGTCTCTGTGGAAAACTTTCCCGGAAACCTGTTTTCTGCATAATTTAATTGCGTAAAATGGTATAACCGCACCTCATCGTCAGCCTAAAGATGAACTGCATATTATATTTATGTCATTGGGTTTACAGTGGGTGGAAACTTAATAGTTTGTATTCTATACACACAGAGACGAGGGGAAAACATTGGAACTGAATGAAATACATGTTATTTGGAAGTTGTGCGAGGTTTTCCAACGGCAAATTATTAAAACACCTGATGATTGGCTTTGTGGCGTTTTTTGTGTGTTGTGGTGCGGAAATACTAAATTGCTTAATAATTTGTCTAAACCCCAAACAACTCAACTCAACCCCTCTTTTGTTTTTGTGAAATTCAATAGTCATTATTATTGGCGGTGTGATAATAACAGAAAGTAAACAATAACAAATTTCATCAAAGGTTAAACATGAAAGGAAAGAATCTTCAAGATTAAGAGAGAGAAGTAGAATTTCTCACGTGTTTACCTTTTCGTCAGGGTTTTCCAGAGCATTATTTTTTTCAGTGATTTGTGGCTTTTGAATGATCGAGAACTTTAAGTGAAACTGGGCTAAATATCCGCTTATCTGCTATGTAATCTCGCCGTCCAACAGACTCACTAACGCAACGCTTATTAATTTAATAGAGATCATGTTGCGATATTTGATCTACCACACTTGTCTTTTTTCATGACGCGACGGACATGTTCTATTCTATTTATATAATTAATGTTACAAACCAAAAAAGAATTACACTGCGTAGTAATGCCTAAAAACATATTTTTCGTAACAAGTTGCACGTGACCAATTAAATAAAAAGTAAAAACATTTCCTTTTTATTCTATTTTTTATAGTGAAAGCGACAGTAGCGCGTATGGTTTAGTCACATCATCCACCTCGGGTGCTGCTGGAGGTACCCCAGGAGGAGGAGCGCCATCCCAACAACAACCACAAAACACTTCCTCCCCATATAGCGGGCATTTGGGGGGAAGTCGTCGGGGGAATGGGTCACGAGGAGGGGGTGGCTCTGAAAGTGGTAGTCATCACCACACCTGCAGCCATGTACACAATCACAGCCATAACAGCAACTCAAGTACTCAAAGTCAACAAAGCTATACTACTCATTCTGGGACAGGGGGACAGAGTAAAATGTCAGGGGGAGGGGAATCCTCTCCCTCACCCTTTCACAGTCATAGGCATCATCATCACCATCATCATCATCACCGGAAAAGGAAGAGTCCAGAACCGTAAGAAAAATTAAAATCATTCAGTATTTTATTTACCCTTTTTTTGTTATCCTGAGTATTTATTATTCTTAGAAACGCTCATGTATAATTCATTAGATTCTAAACGATGATTGAAGGGATTCCGTACAATATTCCTTTTTTTCTGCTGTAAACTATTTTGAATTTCATTTCAAGATCAGTCGGAAAAAATATGGCATCATGCAGTGTACTGATGATATATAGGGATGATTCAAATTGAGTGTCAATTGACATTTAATGCTTTTATTTTATTTGTAATACAGATCAAGAGATCTGTTTGCATTGTGTTTTAAGTTTATTTTATGAATTGGTGCTACTGATCTGATGATACTGGTTACGGGAATATTCTGAGAATTTCGTTTGAGCCTTTTTTTCTGTGTTGTTCTGCAAGTGCTTTTTTGTCTACTTCAGACTTCAGACAGAGGAAAATATTTAAGTGAGGTGTGTTCAGGAATAGATAAAAGTAGTAAGCGAACGATTCGCAAAGCAAGAAGAAGAAAAGGAGGACCGTGGCATACTTTACTTGTTTATTTTTGAATATAAAATTATTTATTTTCTTTTTTTTCTAGAAAGAGATCAAAGCAATTTGAGTACAAACGTATGCATTACAAAAAAAAGAAGAAATTATTCAAAATCACGATTTTCACTAAATTATGGAATTGGTTGTGAATCCAAAAAAATTGTTGGTGATGATAGTATCGTGATTTCATTTTTTGTGTCTCAATTCGCCCCATAGAAAATTTCAAGAGACTAATAAATTAGCGAATCTTTATAATTGGAGAAATATTAGGAAGAGAAGTAGTACTTGATACTAGACTGTTAGAAGAAATGTTTTGTTGACTTTAGAGAGAAAATGTGAAATGATGTGTGAAAATCCGGTTGGATTATTTTAGACAGCAGCAGCAACAGGACTAGGACTACAACTGATGCATCGAAAAGTGGCGATGATGAAGTGTTGAGTAGTTAGTTCCTTTAAGAAAAAAACAAAACAAAAACGGCAGATCTCTACCCTGTATATGTATAGTCATAGTATATGGCTTTTCTTTAAACAAAAGGAAATATTTGGTAGACTCTTTTTTTCTGTTTTCCTCCGTCTCTTTCTGTAAATTGGCTGAAATTTCAAGTTTTCTTGTATTTTGAGCAGGAAAATGATACAAATTGTTTTCTGGAATTTGCACAGGACATTGGAGGAAAGCGACATGGATGATGACTCGGAAACTTGTAGTTCCAGGAAAACACTTACTCCCACCGACGACAGTTCTAAAAAGTGAGCTTGTCAAATTCACACAGAAATATTGAATATTAAAATTTAATATTTTTTCCCCGATTAAAAGCCTTGACACATCTCGAGGATTTTTTTAAAAACTTTATAAAGTCTAAGATCTTAATATTAATATCAGAAAATAATATAAGAAGCGCATGCATGTCACAAAGTCAATCATTATTACAGTTAATCGACCCCGAGTAAAATTTTGCATTTAAGGTGAAAAAAATGGAATTCAAATTTTCAGAAAACTATTATTATAAATTAATTCTATTTTCGATATTTGTAATTTTTAAGCCTTAAACTGCATTTCAAGGATGTACTTCTACATGTTTAAAAAATATCTTTAGAAGGAAAACTAGCACTTAAAAAAATAAACTAGAAGGACATATTTGCTCAATGAAATATTTATTTTTAATAAATATCCTCAGGCAAAATCATAGCGAGATTGAGAAACGTCGTCGAGACAAGATGAATACGTACATTACTGAGTTATCTGGAATGGTGCCGATGTGCAGTGCCATGTCACGAAAGCTGGACAAGCTGACAGTACTTCGAATGGCGGTTCAACACATGAAGACGCTGAGAGGTTCCCGACTTCATTCATACACCGAGGGTCACTACAAACCAAGCTTCATTTCAGACGAGGAGCTCAAACATCTCATTTTACAGGTGAGAATAAATCATTTTTTATGTCTCATATTTCCCCCAAACACTCCAGACAAGTTTCATATTCGCTTCTCTCCTATTTCTGTGATGACGTCAGTCCTTAAAGAAAAATATTCAACTAGAATCCCAGGGATCATTATCTATTATTTTTTTTGCTGTAAAAAATTACATGACATTTTATTCTTGCCCAGAATCCCGGCTCTAATCAATAATAATATGTAACATAATTATATTTTTTTTGTACGATTCCTTCATCGTCACCGTCACCGTCCAATTTGGAAAATGAGGTTGAAACTGATATCAAATTTCCGGGACAACCTTACTCCAATTTTTCGAATAAAAAATATTATTAGTTCGACAAGGAAAATCAATCATCCATTTTTTAGTATGACAATTGCTAATTAATTTAAATTGACATGAAAAATATGGCACGGTAAATTAATATCCAGTCCACTTGTCAAACTCATCATTTATTTTTTTTAGGAAATTATTGAAATGACAATTCATTATATGTTTTTTTTTACTTTTTTACGCATTTCTTTAAAATAAAAAAATATTCAGATAATCATTTCTTACGCTAATTACACGCGTATATAACCATGTAACCATGGCTCATTGCTTGATTTAATTTCAAGTTATTATAAAGCAAAATATGCAGAGAGCAGTTCTTGCCTGTAAACGCAATCTTATTACTTTTGTTGATGAAAAGTTTTCCTGCTGTGGTCCCTAATGATAACCTGTTGGCTCAATGGATATTTTACGTCAAAAAAACGATAACAATACAAAAATAGTCATTTCATTTTTTTCTCTCCCCAGTTATGAGGCAACACTACAAAAATAGAATACTTATTTTTGTTTTGTACACAGCACAGCAACAGTTTTTTTTATATTTGTGTACAAGACAGACTTACATGCGCGCATGCATGATATAATGACATTTTAGATGATGGGGTATCAGTTTTCCATCCTGTGTTCTAATTCTAATTGTTCCATTGATTTTCAAAAAAAAAACATACTGTCATAAGCAGAAGAAGAAAAAGCATGTAATACAAAAACGTATATATAATGATGATGGGACAAGAAATAATGAAAAATGATACACGCACACACACATCCTCAAGTCATATTAAAAATAAATAATAATAATCCAGTAGAAAATTATTTTTGTCTGTGATCCAGGCTTAGATGTATAAAATCATTAAGCAATTCGTTTATTTTTGAAGAAGGCAAGAAAAAATTGGAAATGTGATAACATGGTATTTATTTTGTTACACGCAAAAATATTACTACTATTATTTTGTAAAGATGTAATATTTATTTTTGTGGGGGTTGGTTCGTTGGTGCGAAGAAAGAGAGGGAGACGGCAAGTGGGGAGACATATAAAAGGAAGAACAATAGAAAATAAAATAGTTTAATAAATATGCAGAGAATCACGTAAGATATTATTATTAATATTAATATGCAAGCTGAAACTTTAACAATAACTTTGAAATTAAAAAGTGATAGTATTGTAAACGTAGTCAAGTTGCGGAATAATTTGTAGATATTTTTTAGTAATTGTTTTTGTACCAATTTAATCGTGCATTTGGTACTATGGGAAATAATAATTGCTTGCTTTTCCCCTAGCTAATCTGTAAACACAGCAGCAATAATAATAAAAGAGCTTTTCGTGTTTATTAATCTATCGTATCTATTTTTTTCAACGGTTTTTTATTATGTACTGAAGTACTAGTAGAACGTTGGAAAGGATTAAAGTAAAAATTAATAAATAGCGAAAAGAAACACATTTTCTGGGGTGTAATCGACTGTGGAACAAACCGACAGAAAAAAATATATGAAGATGATTTTATTTTTATACATTATACGCTCTACTTCCAATAAAATAGTGGAAAGATGATTTTAACGATGATGTTGACGGTGGTGGTGGTTGGTATACAATACATTATAGCAGCTTGCGAGTAAACGACTGACTTGACTGATTGTGAAAAGTTCATTAGGAAGCCAGCAAGCAATCCCTTTCTCTTTTCTCGTCTCCTTCTAGAAAATTTTAGGTGGTTGGTGGAAACGCCTGGAAGGTCTGGTTTTTGGCTGGAATGAGGATGCTTTGCTTTGCTTTTGCCTTCGTTGTTGTTATGTAATTGGAAATTCAATCCGATTGAAAGAAAGTTTGTTGTTGGATGGAAAGTACAAGGAAAAAAATATATAAGTCAAGAGTATTGTGTATGAGGAATGTAAGTGTGTGGAGTGGAGTCGTCTTCCTCTCTCTCTCTACATACCTATTGTATTCAGTATTATGCGTGGTAATAATGACTTGGAAAAGATTCCAACAACATAGCACCATCATCATCATCATTTTCATAATAGACAAGTGAAGTCAACCAACTTGCTATGGAATTGAGATGAGTTGGAAAAATAAAAAAGAATTAACAAGTTTGTTTAGGATTTTTTTTCTGGGTTACAAAGTTATTGCGTCATTATAAGTAAAATGGGAGAAGTAACAGGTTACCTTTTATAAATGACTGTGTGTGTTTGTATTTAGTTGAAAGGGTTTTAGAGAAGAATTTAAGATGGAATAAAAAAACAAATGTTTTTGTTTGTTATTTTGTAGAGTGCGGAAGGTTTTTTATTTGTTGTGGGCTGTGACCGAGGCCGGCTTCTCTACGTCAGTGAGTCGGTGTCCCAAGTGTTGAATTACTCTCAAACGGATCTGCTGGGTCAGTCATGGTTTGATATATTACATCCGAAGGATGTTGCCAAGGTGAAGGAGCAGTTGTCCTCATCCGACTTGGCTCCCAGGGAAAGACTGATTGACGCCAAAACCATGCTCCCTGTCAAGGGCAATGTGCCCCAGAAAACGAATCGCTTGTGTCCAGGTGCTCGACGCTCGTTCTTTTGCAGGATGAAATGCAAAACGCCATTTGTTGTGAAGGAGGAGCAGGACAGTGGTTCATCGTCTTCTTGTCATCGCAGGAAAAAGAGCTCGTGTAATGGTACGTAACACCAACACCTAAACAAATGAAAAACCATTTTTTGAGGTCCCAATTTTATTTGCATTTTTTTGTTACAAATATGTACAACAGGTAGCATTTCAAGAGATATATGTATATTTATGCAAATTGATAAAAAAGTAAGAAATTAAAACGCTGCATGTAAAAAATGTACGATCCTGCCAGGATTCGAACCTGGAATCTTCTGATCCGTAGTCAGACGCGTTATCCGTTGCGCCACAGGACCTTAGTGGTTTTGTGAGGAGTTGTAGCCTGGTTTCTTGTTATGCTTTGCTAGCGAGTGAGAGCGAGAGTGAATAGCGTCCAGCGTTAGCAAGCAGCAGAAGGGGATACCTACTCAAATTTACCTTAGTTAAAGGGAACCGGTTTTTTTGGTGCTCCCTTAACCCTTTCATTTTTTCTATATATTTTTTGTATTTCTTACGGAATTGTTGCAGAGCGCAAGTATATAGTGATCCATTGCACTGGCTATCTAAAGTCTTGGGCAAAGGTGGGTTTGGAAGAGCAAGAGAGTGAGACAGAGGATCCCTGTAATTTATCCTGTTTGGTAGCCATTGGACGTATACTGCCTCCCATCACTATGCCATCACCGTCTGTCAAGTATCGTCCAATCACCTTTATTTCCAGGCATGCCATTGACGGAAAATTTGTCTTTGTTGATCAAAGGCAAGTGTAACATGAAATTGCATATTGGAAGAAAAATCCCCAAAAAAATATGTGCATAATTTTTAATTGATATTGATTTTTTTAAATTCAGAGCAACTCTGGTTGTTGGCTATTTACCACAAGAGCTTTTGGGGACGTCCATGTATGAATACTATCATCCCGACGACATTGCTGCATTAGCGGAGTCGCATAAAGCAGCCCTCACTACAAAGGACACGGTGAGCATTCAAGTGTATCGATTTCGGTCCCGGGATGGCACCTACATTCCTCTCCAGTCCACTTGGAAAGCTTTCAGAAATCCGTGGACCAAAGATATCGAATATATCATCTCCAAAAATGTGCTCGGAAGGTTAGTTGTTACTTTTCAAATGATTTTCGTTGTTCCTCTTTGAATTAAAAATATTAATATAACTTTTGTTAAATGTTCTGGAATCCAGGTCAGATTTGCTAGGACCTGATGGTAGTTTAGGAAGCACAGTCAAGTCAGAAACCTTCCAATCTCCCGGGGACTTTGAATTTTTTAATGGCGCCACCAACGGAAATGGTGTGGGGAGGGAAATACAGCGGCTAATCAGTACTCAGGTACCTGTCCGCAAAATCGGGGAGCAGATAGCTGACGAGGTAAGGCGTACCCTTTTTCATTGCATTTTTCTGACATAGAAATAAATTTTTTTGTGCATTAAAATTGTCAATTGCTTGTTTTAGATAATTGAAACTCAACGGCGGAGCGACTCATCATCCAGCAACAGTCCCATTTCCGGCCTCGACTCTCAATCTGGTCATGGCGGACCTTCCTCCTCCCCATCAGAAGGTCATCATCACCACCACCTCCCCCTTTTATCCCCCTCACCTGGAGGTAGCTTTATTACTCATTCCCATGCACATTCTCAGCAGTCCTCGCCGCAACCTTCTTTGCATGTAGTGACCTCCTCTTCCTCCCCATCCACGAGCACAACAACAAGTCAGCAGCAGCAAAGTATGTGCTTGTCACCACCGAATTCTTCTTCCGGTGGAGGGGGTCGGCCTAGTTCAGCACCAGGGGAGAGTTCACTTCTCCAACTTTCCAACGCAAATACTACATCAAGAGGGGAATCACCTATGCATCATCTACAACAACAGGAAGGTGGAGGAGGAAGTGGGGCTTCTAGCAATGACCCTGTTGTTGGAGCACCGCCACCACAGCCGCCTCCAAACGAGGTGGTGGTAATGGACAATGCAGACAACCGCCCGATTCGGGTGAATGGTAATAATAACACGCTTATCAGGAATCCCGATGAGCAACCGCTCGAAGAGCCTGGTAATTATAGTCATAAATACAAAATATTTTTATAAGAAAAAAAGCAATGCTTATAATTTGTGTCTACTTTTGAAAAAAGATGCAGACCAAATGTTATACATGATTGGAGAGTCGGTATTGGCAGAGTCCCCCCAGCCAAATGACGGAGGTGACGCGGGAGGCGACGGAAATGATGAGGCGGCAATGGCCGTTATCATGAGCTTACTTGAAGCTGATGCGGGCTTAGGAGGGCCTGTCGACTTTTCAGGATTACCTTGGCCCCTTCCATGACCAGAGGATAGTTAAGTACTCCCACGAAATAAACTTTGGGCCAAAATTCGAAGAAAACGATCGTTTTCTTTCTAGTTAAAAAAAACTAATCGAGTTATGCGAAGTTCTTTGAAAGCTCGTTTGGAAAAATATAATGAAAAGGATAATTTTTTTCGAATTTTTACCTAAAATAGCGTTTTCAATAAACTCTGTTTTACTTTTTAATAATTAGTTTTAGCCTCACTACTGTAATATTTATTGTACAAATACCTATCTTCAATAAGTGTATATACCATGAAATAAGCTCACGAAGCAAACAAAAAGTTAAAAATCCGAATTAAATGTTAGCGTATGTAAATGGAAATGTGTACAAGCTGGTTCTCTTTTTTTTAATATAAGTCTGGTACTATAGACGTCTTAAATGATAACCTAGACTTAGACTATCAATGAGTTTCAATTTCAAGTAATAAAACTGGTTGTAGCTAGGAAGGTAAGATGTCATATTTACTTGGAAATTATTCAAGATAAATAGTCAGTTATTTATATTAAAAATGTCCGTAACGAAATAATATTTACCTGAGGAGTTGTGTAATCTCAAGAGCTGTAACTGAACTTATGAACACAAAAAAAATGTATATCCAAAATGCAAGAAAGCAAACCAAGCAAAAATTAAAAGTCTGTTGTGATGTGTAAAACGATTTATAGATCTGATCTGATGATTAGATGAACTTTGAATGCAAACTGGGATCACGATTATAAACGATGTAAAATTGAATAAAAATATAAATAAATGGTTGTAATTAAAGTTATATGTAAACGTACTTATTATAAATTAAGGTTAATTTATTGAAAAGGAAAACAAGTGTGCGTGCTCGCGTAAGTGTAAATTATGCGTGGGTGGATAAATGGGAAACAGAGGTACCTTGGAAATTTTTCTGTGTTAGCCCGCAGCTGGAAATGAAATTAATTGTTTTAATCTAAATATAATTAAAATTCAAATAACTTGTATGTAATTAAAATATGGAATCAAATCACCGACTGTCGTCACCAGACCAGGGTCACTATATAAATATAATTAAAATAAAAAAGAATTTTAACGAGAAACAGCAAGTTACTAAAGTTTAAAGTGTAAATTATTGTAATTTAAAAAAAATCAACGCTGTAAAACATACTTACAAGGTTACTAGTGCCAATATAATCATCACTACAAATAACTTACTTGTTTTTTCCAGTCTGGTTATCAAGCAATCCATTTTTGGGATTCCTAAAAAATGAGCTGTTTGCCACTAGTCTAAACTCAATAATTATGTAGACAGTTATGATTTATAAATGATATAAATAAATACAAATATTTAATATATGTAATTGATGTCATTGTCGTTACTATAATAGAAGGGAACAGTAAAACAGTCTTGTACCAAACTCAGCATTGATGGACCCCAGAAAATCATGGTACTACTTTTAAAATTGATGAAAATACGTATATATGCATAATATAGATTCCTGAATAAACTTAAAAGTTTAATTGTAATAGTAGTCAGAATTAAACAGAAATGCAAATATATATAATATGTACGTTAAATTATTTAACTAATTCAGGGAAACTTTAATGTGTGTTTAGTTTTAAAAAAACGATAAATTGGTATAAACCAGAAATTAAAAAGAAAAACAATATTGTTTTGGTTTCCTTTTTTTAAATCCAGTGACAACTAATAATATATACAATACAATAACGACATGTTTTTATTTCTTCAAAATATTTGTGATCCTAATTATCATTGCTACCGAATATGATTCTCTGTACTTTAATTTCCGGTTATAATTATTAATTGCTAGAAATAATTTATAGTAAATTGCAATGCAATCTCGATCCTTCCAGCAAAGCAGTGTAGGAAGTAACGGTGGTGAAACAAACGACGACGAGAAAATCAAATAAAGAAATATTTGAGCAACGAAGTTTAAATAATTTAAGTGTATTTATAACTTTTATTATCATTATTTGTCAAACAATTATGATAATGATGATAAAAAATGGTCATTAAACAAGAATATAATTTTTTATTTAAAAAATATAATCATCTAAAATCATGCAAAATTCCGTTCAGTCTTTGTTTCTTAGACATTTTTTTGTTCATAGAGATATTTTTTGGTGTGTGCATCATTCCATTCATTTTAAATCTCTACACATTCAGCATCTCTGCTCTTCTATACGCAAGACGCAAAGCAACAAGCAAAACTGCAATTCATAAAAAACAGAATAGCATGTACCGTACCGTATACCCAAGAAGAAG
>JAQFZH010000280.1:0-38077 GCA_034695485.1 Entomobrya nivalis
GTCGCACAAAGCATTGGAACAATAACAGATGTCTTGCCTTCCCCCATGTTTAGCTGGGTGACCCCATTTGGTCTTTCCGGCATTTGAATCATTTGCTTGGCAACTTTCACTTGAATTGGACGAATCATTATGTCCAGCTCCAGTTCCAAGAGAAGCCATTCAGGATACTTCTCAGGACTCCAGTTTTCATGCCCAATATTCTCCACTTCTCTCTGAAGCTCCATTTCGTTTTCAGCTCTGATACATCTGTTGAGTCGTTTTAAATGTGTCCATAATACTCCAAGAGCTCCTGCATAAACAAAGCACATTTTCTCTTTTTTATTAACTTTCTCCACATTTTTCCATTTCCCCAGCATTTTCAGCAGACACATTGGAGAAGCTCTGGGAGTGATTCCAGTTTGACAATATATTTCCTTTGAATCTGTGCTTCTCATTATTTCCACAAAATCCTGTTCAATTTTCTCAATCGTCTCCACACAGAATATTCTCAGGAATGGTAAATCACTTATCCGACAAGTTACAAAACTTCCCCCCTTGAAAATCAAATCTGGAACTCTTTTTGATTGGCTCACATAAATAAAATGTTCAAATCCTTCTGTCTCCCTTTCTCTCTCTTTTTCTACCTGTATTAAAGTAGACTGGGGTTGAAGTTCCAGTGGCGCCTTGGAAGGATGTACGACCAATTCAAAACTCTCCAAATTAGTCCAAATTGTATCTAGTTTCTCTTGCACTTCCTCCACAAATAATTTAAGTTGATAGTTCCGATACCAAATTCCCACTTTTTCATTGATCTCGCTGACAACCAGTTTCAACCAGTTATAATTCAAACTTTCAAGATGCATCGCCATAGATTCTATTGATATACTTTACTTTTACAAGGCCAGTAATTTTGTTTGTATATATTATTAGCTAACCGCGAGCAAATCTCCACGCTATATCTCTCGTGAAACTCTTTTTTAAACAGGTATTCCTTCAGAGCCAACTCATAATGTGCACAGTAAATACAATTTGCATGGGGAAATGTAGGTGGAAGAGGTGGAATTGGAACTTGAAGATCGTGATTATGTATATAATATCTCATCAAAATATCATAAACAATGTCAACATTAAAATCATTGTCTATTGGACGAGAATAACTCCTATAGTTACCACTGGACAGTTCTGTATGACAATCAGGAACGGCAGGAAACTCCATTGAGTTGTTATTGGAAATTACTGAAATGCAGTACAAATTGACAACTTGTTCTAAAGGCGCACCACGGTATGCCGCTGCCAATAGGACTATTCCAAATAAATGTAGATCCTCTTCACTTTTACAAGTTATGGCCATGGTGTAAAGTTTAAGCCAGTTATATCTCAAGTCTAAGGCAAGGATATCCTGAAATACTCCCAACTGATCCAATGAAAGTGAGCGATAGTTACTTTTGAGAGGTTCCCTTGTAATCAGGAATTCAGTCAGGTTATTTTTCTTAAAGAGACCACAGTCTTTGAGATAATGCACTGACTTTGTGAAAAATACGAAGGACATGGTTTGCAAATTAGAAATTACTGCGTTTTTGGATGACACTCGTAAAGAAAGTGAATAATTAGTTGGGTGGTCGATTTGTGGAAGGTTTGTAAAATATTTTGGATATTCCAAAGCTGCTGTTGAATTGTAAAATGATAAGTGTCTAAAGTAGCCCCTTAAACCTAGTTTAAATGACTGGGGTAACTTGACCATTTCCGTTTCCTCGTCTTGTTTAATAGACGATGATGATGTTGATGCATACAGTATTTCCAGCTTTTCACTTTCTTTAATTAACTTTTCCACAATAATTGCAAATCCATCATAGGCGACCATTGTTGGAAGTCCTTCCGGCCATTTAGTAATTTCCATTGATCCCTTGTCCTTCGTAGAAGTCTGTTGATTATACCACTTCCGGTTTGGTGACAAACTCTTTATAAACTTTAATATTTCAAGGGACTCCTTATCATATGGCGAACACGACCATACAAAAGCAGACTGCAGTATCATGACCCCCATTTCCGTACCAGTGACCCCGGTAAAAGGATCAGGAAAAAATGACGATGACGACACTGCATGCAAGGCAGCAAGATACAACCAAGCTGACTTGGAATTATGGGCCTTCAGTCTCCTAAGCACGTCGTCAACTTCATATACAAAGTATGGTGGTTGTCGTAAATCTTCAGATAAATCAATTGAACAAAGTTGGTGATATCCTTCACTTTCGCTACTATATTTAATTGTGGAATGGGGCATTAGGATTATCTGCTTTTCTCCATTTTCTAAAAGCAATCCTTGCTCAAGTCCAATAAAAGTTGGAATACGTTTTTGATCTCCTGACACATGGTAACCAGGATACTCCACACTTTGTAAAAGCTGCTGGTCCAAGTGGTCCATGCTCACATTCAAATTTAAAGTAAACCGAATATTGTGTCTTTTCAGAGTGGCTGTTATAGTCGAATTTTTCTCGTTGTGAGTTACGTTTATATAGTTGAGTACGTCTAATGGTTCAAGCACATTAGTAATTTGTGTGAATCCGGTAGAATGAATGGAGAAAACATATTCCTCGGAAATTTGATCAAAAAGTGTCCAAACTGATGAATTTTCATGGTTGACATTGCGTTGTAAAATGAGATGATGTTTATGACCAGTTGGATTTGCTGTTGGTCTGAAATACACACATTCTTTGGCGGTATCTAGCCAATGACTATAATTATTTATGTAATTGGTTGACAAAACTCCTGAAAATGTTTGAGGGTCCAGAAGAACCAGTTTTAAGGGATCCCCATCCTCTAACTCTTTAATGATTAGCTTTTCTTCCATAAATGTAAACTCATAATGTCTCCCATGAAATGGGACAATTGTCCTTACGAGATCCGCATTTTCACGTTGAACTCTTAATGAGGTTGTATCCTTAAAATACATGTTGAATAGTTTATGGTCCTTAATTTCTAATGGCAGTGTAGACTGACTATATCCATTAATCAGGAAAGATCCCCGAATGAAATCGAAAGTAATTTGGTGGGTAATTCGTTCCCCAGTTTCTTCATCCACTTCCAAATATTCCACAAGGACAAGGCATGGTTTGCTTTTGGTGGCGAATGGAATATTTAACTGTTTGAATACACAGTCTTTAGCTTTATACCATCTTTGACAGATAAACGACTCAAGGGAACTGACAATTAGGGAATTTCCACCACCAGAACAAATTTCCTTTTCTAGATTAAGCCGAAGGGGAATAGCTTTCACAAAGCTTTGAAGAATTGTGAAAAAATAGGATGTTGGAATAGATTGGTTTTCTAATTGATTCCATTGGCATAAAGTCTGTAGCCAGGAGACTACATCTTCTTGGTCCTTTAAAACTGTGGAAATGTTTGTTTCGTCTGATATACTATATGATATCATCAAACATGTTATAATTTCCAGTAGATTATTTCTCAGTAAAGAAACTTCTTCATGGGATGCGGCTACTTCCGGTTTGTCCAAACATGTTTCAATTTTCGATATCCAACCAAACATAATTTTCCGCCATCGTTTTACAAAATTGTGACATTGTTGTTCCAGGGATACGTTTAATTCCGCTAGTCGTCTTGTGATTACAACGGCAACAATTAAAATTAAAGAGTTGCTGTAATTAGCTTCATTAGTTTTCACAAGCTTGTCCAACGTCTCAAGAAATTCTTGAGCAAATTGAGGAGTGTCTTCAGAAGAGAAATCCAAGTGACATTCTCTTTCATTAGTTGCTTCATTCAATGGTCCCAATTGCCATATAATTTGAAGTATGAGAGCCAATACGGATTCTTGATCCAGAGATAATGTTCCACTGACAATGGCATGGTACAGATTTCTTAACTGAATCCGATGTCCAGCACGAAGGCTTCCAAATGTAATGAACTCTTCTAAAGCCAACTTCTGGTGACAATTGTTTTGCCTCGCCAAAATACTGTTTTGAGTGTGGTGGGTAGACTCCAATGTAATTTGTAGGTTCGACTTGGAATAACATTCATGATTGGATGTAGTGTTCAATTTAAACGAACACTCACTTCGAATAGAATTTTCTGATGATTCCTCCAGAGGTCTTCTTATGTAATAATAATAACAACCCATGCCATTAGTAATGATGAATTTTTCCTTTTCGTTATTAATTACATCCAAAGCTGAAGTTTTAGTGAGGAAGGAACTGGATAGGGGCACAGTGGGACTTCCCAGTTGAATATTTTTAGGACTTCCACTCTCTACTGATTTGTATGACTCAAGGCCATTGTACTCCAACCATAACCTTTTCTCTTTGACTTGGTCTCCGTTGAAAATCTTATCATTACAAAGTTCATATTTTACATATGCCAAATAATCTCGATAAATAGAAAATTCGGATGAAATCGAAAGCTCAAATATAACAGCCCATTGTAAATTTTCTTCTGTGGGAAGAGGATTCTCGTATCTTGAAACGGATTTCCGTTGATTGTTGAGGGTTATTTCGAGTTGGCATTTTGGGCAGATTGTTTTCACTATGGATTCCTTCACAAGACATTCTTTTGTTTGAGTTGTTGTTTCAAATATGCATGTACATGAAGCATAGTCATTGATCCTGGTTTGTAAACTGTTGCAGTATTCGATTTTTGTGTCAATTTCTTCATACTTTCTTTCTATTGCTTTTTCAGTGTTTTGGAGAACTTTCTCTCGAAGAATTATCATTTCTCTATTTTTTGAGGCAAACTGTACTGAGAATGTATTGGCTGTGATAGCATTACTGCTTATTATTCCTGGAAAGTGTGCCTTTTTCTCACGATTTTTAAAGTAGAGCACCAATTCATCCAAAAGAAGCATGTCCTTTTTGTAGGGTAATAGCAAGTTGTCAAATTTATTTAAATTGACTTCCGGTTTATATTCCAGTAAAAGTGGATAAGCTTTCGTGACAATTCGGTCCAATATTTCCAGCAATTTTAAGGAGACCAAATATATTTGACTTTTTCCGAGGGGGTCTTCTTCGTATTTTAGCATTGCGTGAGAGATGTATAAAGTGAAAAGCTTGAATATTCTTGAAAATTCAATCTGATTCCAGTTCTTGCACTCAAACTTTATAAAGTTTTCGGTGTCATGTAGCCATACATAAATGGAAGATTGTGGTAGTGATTGCCCCTCGTCTAAAATTGATTCATGGGTGGTATACCTCTTCAATATTTCTGATTCACTTTTATCTGTTATCGATTTATTTACTAAGGTAAATGGAGGGGTCAAAGTATCCTTTAATTTTTGTAAGAAATGGTCCAATTTGGGAATAAAGTGATGGAAATCCTTATCATTATGTTGAAATGGTAATAATAAACGATTATCTTTTGGGTGAATATGATGGGCTATTATGGAATCCCAATAGGTTTTCATTTTGGTGGTCAAACGTTTAACTGTTGATAAGACATGAGTGATGGAATTTGCTTTTAAAGTTATTAGTGAATCGGACGGAGAAATTAGGGTTTTGGTTGACATAAAGCTGGACATCTTTTCCAGTTTTTGAACACGTCTTCCCAACTTTGCTAAGATTTGTGTGGCAAGATCCATGGTAGTCATGTCGTTAACAGGAAACTGAGCAGCAAAGTCAGTTAAAATGTGAAGCATGACTAGTTTGTAGACTAGCTTGGCTTCTTCCTTATTTTCCAGAGTTTTTTGAAGTTCCAGTTGAATCGCACCTTTTAAGGCCATGTACATGCCGGAACGACGAAATGGGAGTAGCCGAGAACATCCACGATTTTCATTGAAGGTCACTTGATCTCGGAATTTCTTGTGGAGTTTGGAGATTTTTAGGTTTGTGGAGTCTTCTTGAGGAATAAGTAGTCCGACTATCCAATCTGATACAAGTTTTGGATCTGGAACGTTCCTTCTTGAAGTAAACTCGTTCCCGTTTTTAGAAACGTTTTCCAGAGAACTATCAACCTTTCCGTTGGAAAGCTCGTGTAGTAGCTCAGCAAATGATTTTGATGCTAGCAAGCCAGTATTTTGGATTAGTTCCATTGTTTCAGGTATTTCCATGGAAAATTCATCTTGAACAGTGGACATGATAATTTCAGAGGGTAACGAACACCGGAATGTGGAAAAGGAGATCGAGTTATCACAATGCTTTGTTATGAGAATAGCGCTATTTTGACCACAAATGTAGAGGGGGATGGTTTCCTCGTTTTGGAGGCAATGTACAGCAATAGGAAAGTATTTTACGAAAGATGAACGATTCATTGGATTTGGCTGAAGGTCCCTCCATTTTTCTAGCATGAATTCGACCCATTTTAGTTGAGGGAAGGGAACTTTTCGTAGAATATTTTTGATGGATTGTGTAGCAATTTGTAGAAAAAATTGTTCGATTTCCTCCAAGTTGGGTTGACTTTGTTCGGGCGTTTGTTTTGGTAGAAAAAGGTGGGTAACAGCGTCTCTTAGAATATTGCTGTCGAATTGAAGATCGTTGGTCTTCTCAACGCCGTTATCTGTAAATATTTGACATTTAAATTTGATTTATTTGATAACAATGTGTAACATAAAATGAAGTTTTTTGATAAAACGTACTGCTGTAAAACTTAAATGCTTAAATAATTAAATACCGGCTTGTAGAAGGTGCATGTTGTATACAGTATTGGGCATGTGATTTCCTTCAGTTGCCATTTTATTTACATTGTATATGTAAATATTCAGTCGAATCGTAATTTGTATTCATAGGGTATAATATTTATCGCTACCACAAACTTGTCAACGGTGTAATGTTAAATGTAATACAATACAAAAAAGGAACTTAGTTGTTTTTATTAAAACTTAGTGACTTTTTTATATAGATTATTATAACACTTCTATTTGCAATAACACAACAAATGATAGTTCTAATTCAAGACATTAAGTTTTACCTAATTTTAATGTAAGAAATCAAGTCAATTCTATCTTGTTAGGCTTTCAAAATTTACAACTTTCATACTTATTTTCAAAGTGTATAACTTTGGCATGAGATAATTCGATAGATGAAGATGCACGACAATAAACAATAAGCTTACTTCACAGACAAACACAGACTGAAACGACAAGCTTTGTGATAGCATGCAATGCAACATGTGGCTAGCATAAACTTGCAGTTCAATAACATACTTGTACACAATAACACATCGTGGCATCAATTTTGAGTGGCCAGAGGGCAAAATAAGGGTACATTAGTTCTTTTGTCTGCTAACCTAGTGTGGAATCGACGTCTTCATAATAATTACTTGTTATGATGCGATGTTACGCTTGCTCGAGCCTCCGTAAGACTTTGTGTTGATATGAATGCATATACCGTATTACATAACCTTGACGGCTGGAGTTCGTTTCAGTTTAGGTTGTCCGTGAACTTTCTCAAACCCTTTTTTGGTGCGGAAACATCCAGGCCACAAATCAAAATTAGTTGCTATGTGTGTATGTACGCTTCAGTTCAAGGTTAAAAAGCAATAAAAAGAGTAAAATTCTTGGGATGGCTTATAAGTTTTATGGATATACAATTTAACAGATTGTAATCTAGAGAACCAATTATTATAACCCATGAGCATCCAGTTTATTTCGTTTCAATTAATTCATTTTGTATTATGACAATCCTATTATATTTATACATAAAACGAAGCATTACATTTTTATAAGATATTTTTTGTGACGTCGTATTCGTGATAAACTCAGTGATCAATTATACCGAATATCTTCAATGTAAAAATTCAGGTTGTATTACTAGTCGCTTGTCTCTTTGCAAAGATTAAAGAACATACTTTTACTTTATTTGTATTGTATATACATATTCAATTAGAAAAGTGATTTATATTGTGATACATACAGTGTAGCACACTTCTGTGGGAAAAATCACAATGCATTTGGTAGCTTATGAATATATTTACACGTTTTTGTGATCACTATATCATTACATAAAAAACAGCAGATGGGTTCCAGCAAAGGGAACTGGTACTGTATACATTGTTGACTCACTTTTTTATTGATGAGTTGCTATTGTTGCTTGTTGAAGTCCTTAGATGTGGTTTACTTCTAGGAAATGATCAATTTTAACCTCGTTTTGCCGAAACAAACGTTCTTTTATCCGCGGATGTGTTTATACATCAGACATGAACATGAATGTAACCAACCTCTAAATACTAATATTGTGGACTTCAGCAGAATTCTTAAATTTCTTATGAAACAGCCCAAAGATTTAACAATTTACTCTTACCTACGAATAATGATTAAACTTGGAATTGACATAGAAATTCTGATTTCAAGTATTGTTTTGACTTTTGATTTAGGAATTTAAAATAGATATCTACTTGACTAATTTTTTAATGACACTAGTGGGTCTTCTTAGTGACAAGTATCTGCCCCCAAAATCCAACAGGGCTGGAAAAACAAAAGTAACTTTAGTATATCACGATATTTTTTGAAAAATACAACCATATTTGCCATCATGGCCCTTTGTTCAGTATGCAGTACTGCTTTAACGTAAAACCTTTTTTTCTAGGTTATGCATTATTTTCATTTATGATTTCTTAACCTTTACTGAAATTAGAAATTATCATGAGCAATAATCGTTGCACATGATATAAAGATGTGTCATGTTTATAAGCTATTTTAAAAAACTGACAGAAACCGACTAAAGTTTAACCTTGATTAAAATATAAAACTACAAGGCTTGAGTTTTTTTCGATAAAGTTTCAAAAGAAGCCTGTGATGTATTTTTGTTTTCAAACGAATGAAAAAGTGAACTAGGTATTTTATTAATGATGCTTGGTCAAAATTAAAAAAAAATACAACAGATAAGTACATATACTCTATGCTGTAAAGTTTTAAAGCACCACTAGCCTTTTATTGAGTAACGCCCGAAGAATCAAATTAATTTTAAAAATGTGACATTTAAGCGTGCACTTTGTCTATCAATATTATGTTATTACACTTAAATTTAAAAATAATCTATAATACATTCAGCAAAATTCCTTATAATTATTCATGCATACTTTACAAAATAAAAATCATGAAAAAATGTTTAGGATTTAACATATGCCATATAACACGTACAGCTAAAAATCCAAAAGCATCAAGGTTGCTGTCTGCCGAACCACAAAATCTTGGATATTTAGCCGAACAAATTTAATTAAATCAACCGAATTAAATTTACCACAAAATTTACTGATCCTACGTACACCTTAATTGTTTGACAAGATTTCAAAAGTTTATTAAACCCCATATTCGGTTCACCTTTATATTTTCCTATTCTCATATCTGTAAAAAGTAGGGTACGTGATGGTTTAAAGACGTTAGTTAGATAGAAATAAAACAGCATGGTTAAACAAAAACTGTCCACCAGAGTCATTTCAAAAATGTTAGTAGCATTGGCAAAGGCAACTCTAATCCAAACTTTAGACAGCCAACAAGACTTTGAATGTGAACAGAAAAAAATAATGTAAAAACTGGGCAATGATATGTTCCGAATATATGTATCTATAATGTACACTCATGACTTGAATTTCTCTGAATACTAAGCAATTAGAATTGCTACGTTGGGTTTTAAGATAGTTCCCGGCTAACATTATGTGGTTTCGGATACGTGTATACGTGTACCTTTTATAATTAAGCTTGGTGTCATTTGAAACATTTCTCCGCTCAGAAGAAAAGTCAAATTTGTAAAAGAAAGCAGTAAAACAAGCTTTTTGTAAATTTTCTGATATCGACAAAGTTGCTACATTTACAACATGTGTTGTAAGAGCCCTTGGGCTCTAACTGTAATACTTTAAATATAAACGCAACGGTTTCATAAGCTGTCAGATCAAATTTAACGCTATAGTCGCCTTTTTTATTGAAATTTCACGTGAACAATTCAACTTACGATGTGTACTTATTGTTTCGTGTTCGTGTATAATTAATATAAACACCTTGTACTTAATTAGAAGTGCTGCAAACATGGACGAATGAGTTCACTACGGACGAATCAAAGGTTGGCTAATAAAAACCAATTATTGCAAGGCAGCTTCGTACCAGTGCAATCTAACTCGTATGTTTTATTTTCGGCAATATAAAAAAGTCAAAACTCAAGTCAAATCACTTTTTCATCATTATCATCGATATTTTACAACATTTAGTTTTCTTCTTACATTTAAGAGGTTTTTTAGTTGTCTTTATTCCAGTTTCCGAGAATCATGTATTTTATTATCCTCGTCGTGTCTCGTCATTCCGCTGAACCAAATTGAAACATCGATTTAGGTCTCTCCAACCCCTCCGTTGTACTATATATTTCCTCTGAAATATAAGGTGCCATGTCTAAAGTCCGACCCATCATCTTCATCTTACCCAGTCCTTCGTCGTCTTCTGTTGTGGTGGGCATTTCTGTTGTGATCATTAAAATGATCATTAAAAAGGCCCCCCTTTTGCAAAGCACCAAACATTGGAACATGAAATGATTGGGTGACTAAGTCCGTCAGTGAAAAACTGGGCCCCTGAGATGAGCCGATATCCTAATCCCTAGAGTAAAACTTTTGAATAAAATGTGATAAAAAGGGTAAAAAATGAACCAAGTGAAACTCTCCGCCCACCACCAAAAAATGATATAATATGTACATTTAAGGTAACTTTAAACATGGCTGCAATATATCGAATCGAATTATATTTATTTTCGTGACTTTGTACGGTTGACCATATCATAATAAATGAAAAAATAGTCCAATTTGGTTCAATATAATACAGTTATGTTCAAAGTTATCATAAATGTACATATTATACAATTTTTTGGTGGTGGGCGGAGATTTTCACTTGGTTCATTTTTTACCTTTTTAATCACATTTTATTCCAAAGTATTGTTCTAAGGGATAAGGATATCGGCTTATCTCAGGGGCCCGGTTTTTCACTGACGGACTTTGTCATATCACACATGAAATATATCACCGTCAAGACTTGAATTGTGACCTTCAAAATATCCGTCGTCACCATTTGAACCATTAGCTGATTTTATTCCGGTGATTACTATTTCCTATTGAATCGCTCCAGTCTCGGCGCGACGTTGTCTGTTTCCAACGCGAAGTTTTACAGTAGCTTTAGCGTAATGGCATTTTTGGTTATATCTTAACAGACTCCCATATTTTTTTGTCTACATGGTCAATAGTTTCCAGTTAAGTTTATAATAAGATAGAAAATTTTAACGTAGAAAATGATATGCCTGGGGATTCTTTTGATCTCCGTAGTAGAATGTGCATTTATAGTAGCGGTTTGTGTCGCACGTTCCACCTCTGAAGTGGTTAAAAGCATTTTAACTGGGATGGGGATAAATAAATAAACACATAACCCCTTTTATAAGTCATTGTTCGAAGAAGAATGCTAAAATTGTCTTCATTGTCGACTAGAATTGGGAGATTTATTGAGAAAAGTAAAAACACTATTTTGGTTAGAAAGTCGTTAAAAGTCGTTAGAAATGCTAGTTATTTTTATGGAGAATGTGGCTAGATAATATTGCAAAGCAAATCAACACGATTCACAAATTTTGATAGATCGTAAATTAAATACATATTGAAGGATTTCCATTGTGCAAACTTGAAATGGTACGAAATTTAGCCTCTACTTTCAAGAGTCTGGTACTGAGTGGATTTTTACGTGCCTTTTATTTCGATAGGGCAAATGAGTTAAAAATAATGTCTGGTGTTTCTACAGATTCGAACGTTGGATTGAGTATTTACCAAAGCGAATAAAAGGAGCAGTTACCCGGTCTGCGGTGGACGAGTGTTATTTTATGGGATCGTAAAATAGAAGATATTACAGTATACGTATATGCATTTATATTTAGATGTGAAAAGTGGAACTGGCTGATGACCATAAATTAAGAAAAATATCTGGTGGATAAAATGCCGTATACTGAAACTAATTTTTGGCGTTCTATTGTAGAATTACAATAATAGATCAAATGTATATGGTCATTCGATTTACTTTTGAATACAAACGTACTAATTTTTCATGTGAAAAAGGATTTTTTAAAGATGTTACTGCCTTGTATCGCGGCATTCTTGCTGAAATAATATGACAACCTAAATATTGAAGTCTAACCGATAAAAAAATACAGATTTGGAATAAATATGATAAACTCTAAAACGTGCATACGCTTATTCAGAAGGCATCTCTCATTCAACTTTTCATTCACTTACGGAAATAGTTGTATGAGGTATGTGTGATTTAAGCTAGAAGCATACATATATGCGGTATAATAATATATATCCATTCATTGACTACATACAGTACATATATATTGCACTAACCATAACCTATCCAAGCAGAGAAGTAAAATATATGTGTTGATATCCTCAGACAACTCACTTTTCTGCTTGCAAAAATATGATGCTAGCTTAAATCTGCTTACTTGCTACATCATACCACGCACTACTCTCATGATTTGAAGCAAAACGTTTTTTAATGCAAAACTTCGTTTTTTCCATACCAATGTAGTGAACAGCATTTGTGGTGGTGGTGGTAAGGTAAATACTTTTTTTTTGCAAATATGAAGCAATATTGAATGCACCATACTTCATCTACTCAACCCAATCTTACTTTTTTACTGTATTTCTACTCGCTGGGAATCGTGTATGTCGTGATTGACTGTTACCATATAAATAGCTGTGATTCCAGTCAGTGTTTGCTTTTACTTAAAGATAAAGGTGTTGTGTAGATGGCACATTTCATATTCTTTCTCTATTTCTTTACCTTCATCGGCTTAAACGAACATATTGACTGACAAAATGTTTTAAACTGTAACGGAAATCATAACAAAATCGTGACTAAAATTTAAGTTTTTAAGAACTTAACTATAAAAATCTTTATCTTTCGTTAGCTTACGTAAGCTAACTTTGTATCGAAAAATATAGTAAGCCAAAAATTGCAGAAAATTTATATTTAAGAATGTGTAATTTTGTTAATTGGACAATTTATTTATAAAGACAAAATATATCTGAAGAACTACGCATTGCTTTACAAATATTTGGAAGAATAAACTGATTTATAGAAAAATATTACAAAAAATTTAATAACGTGTCTTTAACCATTACCCATTTGACTGGACAGTTAAATGAACCACAGTAATTCATCCAGAAATTGCTAAAATGGATAGAAGTGCAGCGGAAATACAAAATATTGTGGATAGGATAAAGAAATTACACCATCCGAATGGTAACTAAATTTTATTTTTATTTTATTAATGAAAAAATTTCCTTTAAACTAATTCCTTAAATTATTTTCACTTTCAACTTAAAAATACTTATAGATGATGATGGCGTGGGTGCCGATAATTTTGAGTGTGATAACCCATCACCTATTTTAAATGATTCCTTGATCCACATCATTTTACCAAAACAAATACCGGACCAGTCACAAGTAAATTTGGAGGAAATTGAACAATTTTTACTGCAAAATGCCTTAAATTCCATTACAAACATTTTGGAGCATATCCCCTTGTCTGAATTGGAATCGATCAAGTTTATGCTAGAAAAATGGACAAATCTTCAACCAACATCATGGAATCGTTCACATTTTGTAAATCATTTTCCGGAAGCAATAGCAAGTCTCCAGGAAGAGGATTCCATTCCAATTTATGTTCGTAATCAAAATAGTGCACTAATTATTACCAAACATATGGACAAATCCACTTCCATGTCTACATTCCGGTGTAGTTTACCTTCTGAACTGGTCATGTCAAATGTTCGGGGAGAACTTTCCATGGAACTGCCTGAAACACAAGAAACCATACAAAATATTAACTTGTTATCTTCCCAAGCGTTTGCTAAACAGCTTCATGAAATTTCAACAGGAGAGGTGGAAATTTCTCTGGAAAAGTTTTCAAAAGGGGGAAGTGAGTTCACAGCTACCAGGGATGTAGCAGATCCAAAACTTGTTACAGATTGGATTATTGGACTACTTGTTCCAAAAGAATGTTCAAAATCTCTGAAAATTGTTAAAATCCAAAAAAAGTTCCGGGACCAAGTGTCCCTCAACGAAAACCCTGGATCGTCACAACTACTACCATTTCGTCGCTCAGGCATGTACATGGCTTTAAAAGGTGCTATGCAATTAAAACTTGAGGAAATAATGAAAACGAGTAGTCAAGCAAAACTTGTGTATAAACTAATTATACTTAACGTAATAACTGATTTGACCGATCGGTTTCTCGTTAGCGACATATTTACGATGGATCTTGCCACTCAAGTTTTGGCAAAGATGGGTAGACGTGTGCTCAAATTGGAAAATTTGTACAAACAAATATTCACATCATCTTCCAACAACGTAATGTTAATATCCCTAACAACTATATCTATGAAACGTGTGTTATCAACTGTGGAGCGGCTGAGTGGTCAAATGAAAAATATTTGGGATTCCGTCACAAGCCATCAACTTTATCCTCCTGAGCATTCCCCATTATTATCATTTCAACAAGATGAAAAATATTTCCAGCACGAGATTCCCAATTTGAATAAATTTATTGACAAATTAAAGGAATTCCTGTCCACTCCATTTCTATCCTCAGATAAAGCAGTAAACGCCAATATCGAATCTAATGTGTTGTCAAGGTACCCAACTCTACAGTCAATTTTGGAGGGAGGAAAATCCCTCAAAACCTCGTCCTCAACGTATGTATGGTTATGTGACACCGAAAATTATATCAAGTACGATTGCAAATGTTGGGATGACATTTCATTTTCTGTGATTCCCCAGCTTTTTACATTGTACATCTCCCATGCAAAGCTACACTACAAAAACGATCCAGTAGGGAAAAGTCAAATTTACTTGGTTTCCCTAAAATCCTTGGAAATATTGGACAAACTTGTTACAAAAGCTCATCCGCTTTTACTGGAATATAAACCGGAAGTGAAGACAAAATTGTTTGACCATTTACTACTTCCTTATCAAAAGGACATGAATCTTTTGGATGGTTTATTGACCTACTTTAGAAATCGGGAGAGGAGAGCAAAGCTTCCAGGAATATTGAACAGTAATTTTATCAAAGCCAATACATTTTCTGTCCAGTATGCTCTCGGAAATAGAGAAATGATAAATCTTCGTGCTAAAATTCTGGAAGACACTGAAAAAGCAATATATAAAAAATATCAGAAAATTGATAAACAAATTCAAATTTGTAACGATTTATTAATGAAGATCAGTGCTTTGGGGACTTGTACTTGCACAACTGAAAAGAGACAGCAGAAGAAAAAGAAGAAATGGGTTGAAGTTTTGGTGAAAATTACCTGTAAAAAATGTAGTCTTCAAGGTAACCTCAAAGGTCAACGCAAATCGGTATCAAGATACGAAAAACCTCTTCCCACAAACGAAACTTTGCAATGGGCTGTTATTTTTGAGCTTTTGATTCCATCTCAGTTTTCTCTATTTCGAGACTATTTAGCTCAGATTAAATATGAACTTTGGGGGGAACAGGTTTTCAACAATAAAAAAATCAAAATGAACAAGCTTTGGCTGAAATATAACGGAATTTATGCCTACAAATTGGGGAAAGCTGGAAACCCCAAAAGTATCCAATTGGGGAGTCCTACAATGCCATCATCTTGTACAACCCACACCAAAACTTCAGCTTTGGATGTACTTGTAGCTTCAAAGGAGAAATATATTATAAATAATGGCATGGAATGCCTTTACTATTACACCACCAATCAGAAAGTCATAAAGTCCAACATTCTAAATGATTGCTCATTCAAGTTAAGCACCACATTCAATCATGAATGTTATTCCAAATCAAATCTACAAACTACATTGGAGTCTACAGACCACACACAAAATGGTATCTTGGCAAGGCAAAACGAATGTCACCAGAAGTTGACCTTAGAAGAGTTCATTACATTTGGAAGCCTTCGTGCTGGACATCGGATACAGCTGCGAAATCTATTCCAGGCTATTTCCAGTGACTTATTATCCCTGGAACAGGAAGCTGTATTGGCTATCATCCTTCAAACTATTTGGCAATTAGGACCTGTGAATGAGACAACTAATGAAAGGGAATGTCATTTGGACTTCTCTTCTGAAGACACTCAATTCGCTGAAGAATTTCTAGAGTTGTTGGAAAAGCTTGTGAAAAGGAATGAAGCGAATTATAGTAACTCTTTAATTTTAATAGTTGCCGTTGTAATCACAAGAAGGATAGCAGAATTAAATGGAAGTTTAGTCCAAAAATCCTATGAACTGCTAAAACATTGGCGAAAAATTATGTTTGGTTGGATATCGAAAATAGAAGCAGCTTTGGATAAACCGGAAGTTGCATCAGCTCATGGAGGCGTGTCTTCATTGAGGAGGAATTTATTGGAAATAATAATTTGTGTCATGTTATCTTATAGCGTTGTTGACTGGGAAGACGTTTCTAGTGTAATGAAAGACCAAGAGGATGTAGTCCACTGGCTACAAACTTTATATTATTGGAATAATTTACAGAATCAACTTGCCCCATCGTCAGAATTTTTTACACTTGTTCAAAACTTTGCGAAAACTGTACCACTTCGATTAAAGCTTGAGGAGCAGATTTGTCTGGACAATAAACTGATTATCGAATCTCTTAACCAATTTATTGGTGAAAGGTGGAATAAATCTAAGAAATTTTCGTGTAAATCCATCAACGTTCCTTTTTTCACTAAAAGAAAAGCAAGTCTGGCAATTGTGGAATATGAGGAAATGGATGAGGAAACTGGAGAACGTGTTACGCATAAAGTCACCTTCGATTTTATTTTGGGAACGTTTCTTGTGAATGGTTTTAGCCCATCCACACTTCCCCGGGAGGTTAAAGATCACAAGCTTTTCAAACTGTATTTTAAAAGTAGCACCAATTTAAGGATTCAAAGGGAAAGTGTCAGTGTGACAAGAACAGTTGTACCATTTCAAGGAAAACATTATGAATTTCATTTGAATAACTTTAGGAAACCTGATGGATCTCCAGATATTTTGGACGAGACCTTAATCATTAAAGAGATTCAAGGCGGCCCTACGCCAAACAAACTTGTTTTGTTGGACCCGCAAACATTTTCCACAGTTTTGTCAAATTACTTCATCGAAAATTATACACACTGGCAAGACATTGATCTGAAATGTGTGCACTTCAGATCGATAAAAAGTTCACCACCGGATGTCATTACAAGTCAGTACATTTTACAAAGCTTGGATTTAATAGTACGACGGCGACTAAAATTGGTATGGAGACTTTTTGATGTGGTAGCTGGGGAGTACGTTTTATCAACTTATTCAAAGGGATTTTTACAAATTTCACAACTGCTGGAACGACTGGAGTTAAAAAACTACATAAATATTACACATAATGATCGGAATTCAACAACAACCGCATTTCTGACAAGATTTAATCTTCGATTTACTTTGACTTTGAAGAAAAAGAAGAGAAAGGTTTTAGAAAGTGTGGAGTATCCTGGATATCATGTCTCTAGTAATCAAACTAGTGTTTCTACTTTAATCGGACTGAACAAAGGGCTTCTCCTGGAAAATGGTGAAAAGCAACTTATTCTGATGCCGCATTCAAATATTGAATATTTTATTAGAGATGGGAATTTTCACCAGACTTGTTGCATTACTTTATACACCGAAAATTTGCGACAGCCACCTTATTTTGTTTATGAAGTTGATGACGTGCTGAAAAGATTGAAGGCACATAATTCCAAGTCAGCTTGGCTGTATCTTGCTGCCTTACATGCAGTGACGTCATCATCACATTTTCCGGATCCGTTTACAGAGGTCACTGGAACTGAAATGGCGGTTATGATATTGGAGTCTGCTTGTGTCTGGTCGTGCTCTCCATACGATCAAGAGTCTATTACCACCTTAAATTTTATTAAGGATTTGTCGCCAAACCGGAAGTGGTATGGTCATTTTGCACCAAAAAAGGAAAAGAAACGTTTGGAGGACAAGGGATCAATGGAGGTCACAGTATGGCCACAAGACTTACCGACAATGGTTGCTTATGATGGCTACGCAATTATTGTTGATAAGCTGATTGAAGACAGTAAAAAGTTGGAAATGCTTCACAATGCCCCATCCAAATTGCATACCCAACAAGAAACCCAAGAAGAAGAAAATTTGTCAGAACGATTGCGCCTTCGAGGTTACTTCAGAAATATTTCAAAATATAATGCAGCAGCATCTCTGGAATTTCCCAAATATTTTACAGACTCACAATTAACCCTAATAAACTCAGGAGCTGATAAGGAAACGGTTTGTTTACCTTCCTCCTTGAAGCAATCAGAAGAAGAGACCCAAAATATTATTAATATGCAGCAAATTTCCTTCATGGCTTTCACCAATTCCCGGAACTGCCTCAGCACAAGAAGTAGTATAATTGGATATTTATTATCAACGGATAATTTAAATGGAAATCTGTCACCCATTCGGTTAAACCAATTGGGAGGATTCCAAGACCTGCTCAATTTAAATTTCCGATATAATTGGCTCCGACTCTACACCATGGCTACTTCAATAAAATACACCGAAGATCTTCATCTATTTCATATAATATTAGCAGCATTAACTTACCGGGGTGCACCATTAGACCAAGTGGTCAATCTCCATTATATTTCGGTGGCATGTATCACTAATTACAAGTTTCCCACTGTTCCAACCTACTTGACTTGCAAATGTGTGGAAACCAGCTACTATTCGGATCCCGGCAACAATGACTATCAAATTTCCATTGTTGAAGATATACTGACAAGAAATGCAAAGCCCTTCACATCTTTACAGCATCCTGTTGCTCCAACACCACCAACTCAACCTGTTGTCCAAACAGTGGAAAATCAGCAGTTGCAAGATAAATATCGTCAGGATTTTATGAAGTATACAACCAACTTAACAGAATATTTTATTCAGAAAACATCTTACGAGAGAAAAATTTCAGCTAGCTGCGCTCAATTAAGTTTACATTTTAAGAAGAGTTTCTGGCCGTGTGAAAACATTCCCTTGGAATCGGCCTCTGAGTTGCTTGAATGTTATAATTTTAATGCTAAACCAGTTGTTACGGAGATTAACGAAAATTTAACATATTGGTTTCGGAACTACAAGTTTAAAATGTTTGCTGAGCAGGTTCAGGAGAAAGTTGATAAGTTTCGGGGCAACTTGAGACAACCCGAAAGACAACCTTCGTCCTACATTTTAATTTCAGAACGACAAAAGGGCCAACAAATCATCTTCATGAAAAGTACGGAATCATTTGGGTCATTTGAAAATTTAATGGATATTACGATAAGAGAAGATGAGCTAATAGAAGTTAATAAAATTTTCAAGCATGGAAATTTAGTAAAAATGTCCAGTAAAAATCAAGTTAAAGACTTGTTTTTACAGAGAGAACAATACAAGGAAACCGTGAAAATAAATAAAAACAATCTTCTGGAAATGCTTACGAACACCATCTCCGCTCAAATATTTTACCAAACTGGAATGTCTCCCCGTCTTGCTCCACTTTGTATTTTGACTATCTTGACGAGAAAGAAACGAATACAAAATGGTTCCCCGGAAGAAGGCATAGCTTATTTGTACGCCGGCGCTCTTGGGGTGCTATGGACACATCTGAAAAGGCTCAACAGACATATTCGACTTGGAATATCAGAAACTGAAACGGAGTATATCGGGCATGAAAACTGGAGTCCCAAAAAATATCCAGAATGGCTTCTTCTGGAACTGGAACTGGACATTATGATTCGCCCAATTCAAGTGAAAGTCGCCAAGCAAATGATCCAAATGCCTGGTGAACCCAATGGAGTCACCCAGCTTAACATGGGGGAAGGGAAAACATCTGTAATTGTTCCAATGCTTTGTGCAGCCCTGGCTAAAAGGAACGAACAGCTCTGTCGCGTCACTGTGTTGAGTTCAATGTTCAAAATGAATTTGAACAGCTTGACGTTTTCAATCGGGGGACTACTCAACAAGCGAGCTTACTCGATGCCTTGTAAACGTGATATAAAAATTGATGAAGAGACCGTGAATAGAATTCAGCAAGTTTATCAAGAATGTCTGGAAATGGAAGGCGTGATTTTAACACTTCCGGAATATCGACTCTCCTTCCGTCTTCTCGCGTATGATAAAATGTACAAGAAGGAGTGGATGTTGGGTCAGATGATGCTGAATGTGGAGAACTTTTTGAGGCAATATGCAAGAGATGTGCTGGACGAGAGTGATGAGCTATTTAACGTGAAGTATCAGTTGGTCTACACAATTGGAGAGCAAATTCCCGTTGATGGGGGCGATCTGAGATGGTTACTTTGTCAGAGAATATTGGATCTTGTCCACAAAGTTGGGATTCAGTTGATAGAAAAATGTGGAGTTGGAAAGGTGGAGTTTCAACAAAATTTGCAAAAGGAACGACCCCATGAATTTTCCACGTTTCGGTTGCTAGGAGATGGCACCTCTGAAATGGAATTTGTTAGCCTTTTGGCAAACTCGATTTTGGAAGAGTTGAGAATCCCCCAAAGTGATAAACAAATAGTTAGAAACTTTCTAACTGAAGATGAAGTAAATAGGAAACATCATAAAAAAGTTTTAGAATCAATTTTTAGTGGCGATATCCCCGATGTTCTGAGTAAAATACTTATCCTGTCTGGTTATCTACGCCGGGGTGTTTTGGGACTGGCTTTAACGAAGCGATGGAGAGTTGAGTATGGTGTTAATCCAAAACCAGATTTTCTCCGTTTAATGGCCGTTCCTTATCGGGCTAAGGATGTGGCTGCAGAGAAAACCGAGTTTGGTCATCCCGACCTTGCCATTATCCTGACTCATTTGAGCTACTACTACTCTGGTCTCAATGATAACCAGTTAGAAGAAGTGTTTCATATTCTAAACCGGAAAAAAGCTCCAGCCTCCATTTATTCCATGTGGATTTCGAAAATGCCGAAAATATTGGTTCCACATTTTTTGGAACACTACTACAGTCTCAACATGAAGGATATAGGTCAAAAGGTCCAACTTTTTGAAATGTTAAGAAAACACAAAATGGTTATCGACTTTTGGCTGTCCAACTGCGTATTTCCTCGGGAGTCCAAACAGTTTCCTGGGAAACTTGTAATGACGGCATGGGATCTTTGCTATGAAAGGCAACGCCTTCCAGTGACTGGCTTCAGTGGGACCAACGACTCCCAAGTATTGCTCCCACTTATGATAACCCAACAGGATTTGGAGGAGTTGTGGAACACAAATGACAGAATGACGGAAATTTTACTTCAACCGGAAAACGGTATAAATCATAAAGGATTTCCGATGGAGGTAACGTGCAAACATGTTTTGGAGAGTATGAAACAAGATAGCCTAACCGTTTTAATCAATGCTGGAGCCCTGCTGTTGGAATGTAGCAATGAGCAAGTTGCAAATCTTTGGTTGAAGGTGAATCCAAGTATTGAGGCTGTCGTATACTTCAATGAAAATAACGAGCTATTGGTGAAAGGCAGAGAATATCGAGGTCAAGACATTCCATTTGTGATGTCCCCTTATCAAGCTCGACTAGAAAAATGTGCCGTGTTTTTAGATGACCAGCACACTAGAGGCACTGATCTAAAATTTCCAGTGGGATCCAAAGCTTGTGTGACAGTGGCTACGAGAATGAAAAGGGATAAGTTGATACAAGCTTGTATGCGAATGCGGAAAATGGGAATGGGCCACTCTGTCACATTTTATCTTTCTCATGAAGCCCATGACAAAATTGGGGGTGGGGAGATAACTACGGAAGGGGTCCTCGATTGGGTTTGTCAGAATACTAAGGAAAGTAATCAAGATGGGTTACTGTACTGGTCTTTGGCAGCAACAAATTATGCACAGAGATTGGCAGCCGAAGATCATTTTCATTTCCCCCATCATAAAAAGCCATGGGACAAAAACGTACAAATGGAGACAAAATGGACAGCTATTTTGGCTAACCAGTGTGTGGATGCTGAAGTAATCAAGCTGATGGATATGTATGGGCAGTATACCCAAATGGAACGTTTGACCCAACTCATTCCAAAATGGTTCACTTTCACCAAGCTCAAGTTAAAAGAAAAGGGTGGAGGTCAGTCACTTGAAGAAGAGATTACTTCAAAACTAAATGAGATCTGTGGTGCTGTCACAGTAAAATGTCTTCAGTATGTTCCAAATAAGAAGCACATGTCTTCATATTCAGGAGGAATGGTGGAGGAGGAGCAAGAAAAGGAGTTGGAGCTTGAGAAGGAAGCGGAAGTTGAAGAGGAAAGGCGGATAGAAAGACCCCGGAAGGCGGAAGCAGCAAAGCATATTTTGCACGCGAAAGTAAAAGCATTTGCTATTTATGGCGGACAGCTGCAAGTAAACAAGGAGTATATTCTGAACCTTTCTCACATGTTTGAGAATACAACATTTTGGGATCACGTTCAACCGGAATGCTGGCCAGAAAACGTTTTCGTTACGAAAGACTTTATTTCCACGATTATTACAAAATTCAAAACTGATTCTTATCTGCGACCCGTTCAGTATCTGATTTCATTCACGCCACCTTCATCAGCAGGTCAACTACAATTACTTCTCATTAGTCCCTTTGAGGCTAATGAACTTTTGCCATATTTCCGCAACTACCAAAGCACCAAATGCAAATTACACATGTTTTCTACCCGACGCTCTGAAAAACAGGATTTATTACTGAATACTCGACGTCTTCAGCTGCCACCTTCATCAAACATGGTTCTCAAATTTGTTATTCCACCAAACGGTCCAGAAATCGCATCACTACTGCTCGCATCCGGAAACCTGTACTTTGGTAGCATGGAAGAACAAAAGGCGTTTCTTCTATTTCTTGGTCTGTTTCCACAACCGTGGGGAAAAACGCCAACTGCGTTTGACAGGGGCTGGATAACAAAATCGGGATTTTGGTTACCAGAATACAGGTCATCACTGTACCAGCAAGGTTTTCAAAGGGATCCTACTGGGCTTGTAACGAAAATTTTAAAATGTCGGCACTCAACTGTTAGTGAGTTGACTCACTTGATGCGCATTTTAAATGAGCAATGGTATGTACAACTTCCACCATAATATTCCAATACAGAAACCTAAACAAGCAAAGGGTTAACGTAAACATGGAAAAATGATGCTGTAATTTTATTTATGTAAAAAATAAAATATAACAGAAATGATCAACTTTGGTGCCGAAAATAATTTTTTAAGGAATTTGTGTCAGTTTTATGCAGGAGCAACCAATACAGTAATTTATTTCCACAGCTTCTTTTTTACATTCGAAATTAATCATTTACGTTTTAAAATCTTTATTGAATGACAATATTTAGAGATTTAGTTGTATATCATTTACACATCATTTAAACAACATAACAACATGCATTTTTTTTCCCTACCTGTTGTCTTCTCCACCGTAAATTTTTCTTGTTCAAATTTGTCATGTTTATTTCTGGTCTGTAAGCTCCTTTTTCCCTCCAATATTTATATACTCTAGTTTCTTCTGTTCTATGATCCCATAAAATAGCAATTATCCAACGAAGACCCGGTAATTGCTCCCATAACTCGCTCTGGTAAATGCTCAGCCCATCCTTCAAATCTGTAGAAACGCCAGGCATCCTTTTTAACTCATTTGTAGTATAGAAATAAAATGTCGGTAAAAATCCACTCACCACCAGACTTTTTAAAGTATAGGGCAATTTCCCTACCAATTCAAGTGTATACAATGGAAATCCGTCAATATGTAAATAGACAAGATGTGGCATTTTTATCAAAATTTCTAAATTCTTTTGATTGGCTGTGCACTGTTTTCTGGAAACAGTCTCCACAAAAATGACTAGTGATTCTAATGACTTCCCAAACTGTAATTGCACTTTTTCCAATAAATATTTTAGTTCAATCCGATAACCCATAAAACCGCAGCTTTCTTTTTCATGTAAAGAGTCATACAATGACTTATACAATGGGTCAACACTGTACTCATAGTGCTTTGAAAATAATTTAACATGATCCTTCCATGAGTGTGTGGAAATATTTATTGTAAGACATTTTAGTTTAGACGATTCTCGAGCCATATGGAATAACCCTGACAAATTGCCAACACATACGATTCTCACTTCAAGGTGCTCCAAGTTTGGAAGGCATCCGCAGGCACGTGGCCATAGTTCTACGGAATGTTCCTGGTACACCTCATAAGGATCAAAATCTGGAACCAAAGTGTTGGAAAGAGATAAACGTTTTAGTTGCGAAAATGATGTCGAACAGATGCCTAAATTTATGGCTAGTTTAAGACCATAAGAATGTAGTCCTCCAATATCGATTTCAACTGAATCTAGACGTGATAAATTTAGTGTCTCTACTTCTGTGTCTACTACTCTATTAAATCTCTCACACCGTAAGTTCGGAACGAAATTTTCAGGTATATTTAGATAGCCTTTTATCACTGTCCCTAACGCCAATGCCTTTGGCTCCACGAGGGCTGCTAACGCGATGAATGACCCGGGTCGTGCATTGATTATTAAAATCCGAAATGATTGATTAGACTGAAATTTATGACTTTTCCTTGTGCACTTTCTCTAACCCTATCTAGGTACAATGCACTAACGCACTTCCGTTGCAAAGACTTCAGTGCTTCTCGAACTTGCTTCACTACTGGGATAGCCAGACTCATGAAGTGCTAAAGTTCCTCAAAATAACCGCAGAAATAACTAACAATTAGGCGAACTGAAATTATTTCCTTTAAGTTATTTATTAACCCTTTTACTATGTTACAAGTAATTTAATTAATTGAAAACTACAACAATTAAATCCTACACAGTAAAAAATTGTACATGTCCTCACAACGAGGCTCACACTTCTACAACTCTACACACTAAAAGTAAAAAGTAAGTAATCCCTTCCATCTCATCTCCCTCTCCTTTCCTGTTTCATCTTGTCTTCTTTTTCCTGCGTGTTGGTTGTGGTTTGCTGGACAAAGAAAGCAAACCCCCGCAATTCAATTCTCCCGGAGATTCTTGTCTTCACCCTTCCCACTCGATGACACCTTTGATAGAAAGTCTCCGAAAATTTGGGGTGCACTCCAAAATAATTCTGATTTGTTTACAAAACTTTCTATATGTATAGGTTTCATAAAAATTACCAATGTGCTGGTATTGAAATATGTACAAATGGAGAACTTTAATAGAGGGACCAAATTGTATAAGCAGTTCTTGTACCGAAGAGATGGAAATGTCACTTGGCCCATTTAGGTCATCTAAAGGACTGAAACGAAGTAAAAGAGAGTTTCCAATGAATGGGCTTACAGATTCGTTGTTCATTTCACAAATAAATTTGACAATATCTTGTTTGGTGAATAAGCACGTCATTGGTATTGATTTGTCGAACGAAGATGTAAAATAATTTGAATGGACTTGTCCCTCTTCGAATTGCTTCCGGTTGAAAATGTCATGGGTTTCTATGAAATGGTCCACACCTTGTTTCCATGCTTTACAGACTAGACGACAGTTGAGGATAGGTTGTGGGTCGTTGTTTGTGATATATGGATGTATAAATGGTAGAATCTTAAATAAAATACAAAAAAATATTTAGGAATGATTTAAATTTTCATGAAAAACTGAAACTGAAAATAAGTCGTATACCCGTGGAAGAAATGAGGAGAATATTGTGGACTTTAAAATGTTACGAAAGGTGACACAAACGTGGTAACAGTTAAGAATATCGTTGCTGTATAAATTTTTGCTGTAGTCAGGCTGCAGAGGAGAATTTAACAGGTCAAATATTTTCGCCCAAATTTCTGGAGGGAGTTTGGTGGCAGAATTTATTATTTCCATGGTTTAAAGCAGACGAAGAATATGGATGGAACTTTTTAAGATGAACTGTTGGTTTTCAGTTTAGATAAAAGAAACATCGATTCAATTTGGCTTCAAGGTCACCCTGACAGCTCTACAAAAAAACGAATGTAACGATTTTCAGCAAATCTATTCAACTAGTATATTCTACTAGTTTGCTGGTTTTTTTTTAAAACTCCGGACTGTTGGAACACGAGTAATTGACCAAAATAGTATTATTTACCGACGACTTTTATACTTGTACAGTTGGCTTTCCTTTTTCTCACTGCTTTAGCGCTGATTATTTTTACTTTTGTACAACTTGCGTTTTCAGATATTTTGCTTTGAAAGAAGAACACTTGAAAGTGTACATGTAGCAGAATGAGATAAATACTCCCGCTGATGTAATATATTACCCAGAATAAACAAAAAGTGAGAGCTGAGAGCGTAATCTCTGCTAATATTAGTACAAACAAAAGCTTTTCTGCGAAGAAGGTGACGAGTTTCCCAGCGTTCCAATAAAACACCAAAAAATGACCTGGATAGATAATATATTATGCACTTATAGTGATTATGAATTCCATTGGGGTTTATGAATACTACGTAGTACATATAGTGTATACAGAGAAAGAAGATTCCGTATTGATTTGTTTGAGGGGAAACATGTTTTAAGCGAATTGACCACATTTCGGATACTCTTCTAAAAAAAATTAGGATCTTGGCAAGGTATTACGGTAATCTTTAAATAACTTAATTTTAAAAATCCTCTTGTTCGTTTAGATTTGCTTATAAATATTTAGATCCAAAGTTAATATTTAAATTTTAGCCACGTCATATGGAACACGCTTCAACAGTTTACTTTTATAATTAATCTTTTCATTGGGTAAGTCAATCTTCAACATCATCATCAGTGGAGGATAAGTAGCGGAATTCCGCTACATAATAAAAAAATAGCCTTAAATTAACACGTAAATGTTTAAAATTACGTAGTAAATTTAGCCCACGGTAGATGTGTTTCCTTTTTATACTATAAAATGCAGAAATTTTTGGTCTCTTTGAACATTGTCGCCGAAATTTTCCATTTTATAAATTGACTCCAAGAATAATTTAAAACAGTGTTTTTTTGCCCTAAAATAGGACTTTTTCCTGCATTTTTCAAAATATGAAATGTCAAACACATGTCATGTGACATATCATTCGTAAGCGTTTTTCATTGTCAGCTTCAATGTTCAACAATTTCATTTGTAGCATTTTTTCAGCTCCGTCGTTATGATCGCTATTACAGCGGGTTTATTTATTATTTTATTATGTAGCGGAATTCCGCTACTGATCCTTCACTGATCATCCTTAATTATTCACGCTATAAAATCTTTTTTAAATTGATAGACAACAGTTTACTCGTTCACGTTTAAAAAGAAATCCAATACATTTTTTTTGCATTTTTACTAAACCTCTATCCATTTTAGTCGACCTGTTTGCTGTCGATCGTATATAATCGATAAAAATCAAGATATTGTTCAACAAGTGCAGCTAACTTTGGAAGGAAACTTTTCGTCACAAAATATGTACATCTTTAAGCCAGTGAAGATAAAGTGAGCTTGTTGGAATAACAAAAATGTTATGAATTTGTAAAATATATATTGTAAAACTAACTCAAAACATGCAAACCATTAAAAATATGAATGAATGAGTATAAAAATTAAAAAGCAGCGTTTAATGACATCAATATTTTCAGATTTAAAAAAAAAGTACTACAATTATTTGTGAAGGCTACAAAGGCATTTACAGCTTTATCTTTACATTGTAAAGTAATTTTGCACATTTTCAAACAGTAATCCAATGATAATAATTACGCATAAATTGGCATTTACTTAAACATAATTTAAACTAGAAAACAACATGAACTATTTTCCCTACACGTTCTTTTGACAACCAGATATTTTTCTTGTTCTTCTTTTCTGGTCAATAGCCAGTCCCGTTTTTCCCGTCGATAAATAAAACTTGTATTGTCATCTTTTTTATAGTCCCACAAAACCACATTCACCCACCGCACATCGGGTAACTGCTCCCACAATTTGCTGTGATAAATGCTCCACCCATCTTTCAAATCCGACGAAACGCCAGGCATCATTTTAAACTCATTCGTCCCATAAACATCATCGCCAAAATGAAAGTCAGGTAAAGGTAAATACCCACTTAACCCTAGACTCTTTAAAGTACCGGGCAACTTTCCAACTAACTCAACTTTGCACAATGGAAATCCTTCAATATGTAAATTACAAAGATGTGGCATTCCTGCCAAAATATCTAAATCATTCGAATTTGCTTTGCAATGTTTTCGAGCTACCTCCTCCACAACAATGACCAGTGTTTCCAATGACTTCCAGAATAGCTTTTGTACCTTTCTCAATAAATTTCCTAATTCTAATCGATAATTAAGGAAATAGTAGTACTCTCTATTGTGTTCATCTGCACACATTGATCTATACACTGGCTTTACACTATATGGATAGTACTTGGAAAAGTATTTGACATGATCTTTCCACGAGTGTGTAGAAATTTTTATTGTAAGACTGTTTAACTTATGTGACTTTGAAGCCAGGTGAAATATTTCGAACAAATTACTAATAGCTAGAATCCTCACTTCAAGTTGCTCCAGATTTGGGAGGCATCCCCAAACACGTGACCACTTCAATAGGTCGGTTCTAAAATGAGGATGGAAATTTGTGTGTAAATTGTTAGACAATGACAGACGTTTGAGTTGTGAAAAGGTTGTCGAACAGAGGCCTAGATAAATTGCTAGTTTTTGACTTAAACAGTGTTGTCCTCCAATATCAATTCCGATTGACTTTAGATTATGTAACTTCAACGTTTCTACTTCCCTATCAACAATCATATCATCTAGGTTTTCAATTTCAATATTTTCACTTGTAGTTGTACGTGAATTAAGATAGCCTTGAATAGAAAGTCTTCGAAGATTGGGAGTGTATTCCAAAATTCTTCTTATTTGATTATAGAGAGTTCCATGCGAAACATTAGCATTCCATTGGTATTGAAATATGTACAAATAGAGAACTTTAATATGTCGACCGAATCGTATAAGCAGTTGTAGAGCTGAAGAGATTGAAATGTAGGTTGACATGTTTTGGTGATCTAAATGACTGAAACGAAGCAGAAGAGAGTTTCCAACAAATGGGCTTCCAGTTCCGTTGTTCATTTCACGAACAAATGTAGTAATATCTTGTTTGGTGAATAAGCACGTCATTGGTATTGATTTATTGGGCAAAGATGTATTTAAATGATTTGGATTGACTTGTCCATCTTCTAATTGCTTCCGGGTGAAAATTTCATGACTTTCTAGGAAATGGTCCACTCCTTGTTTCCATGCTTTACAGACTAGCCGACTGTTCAGAATCGGTTTTATGCTGTTGTTTGTAATAAAGGGATGTATAAATGGTAGTACCTAAAAATAAATTAACAGTATCTACATTATCAAATGATTTATAATTTGTAACAACAAATCAAGTGAGTATAAAAAGGTCAAGTACTTGTGGGAGAAGCCACGAGGTGAATGTGGGATTTAAAATGTTATGAAATGTGAGACAAACGTTGTTGCAATTGAGAATATCGTTACTGTACGAATTCCTGCTGTAATCAGGTTCCAGAGGATTTAGCAGCTCAAATATTTTTGTCCAAATTTCGGGAGGAACGTGAACGTAGGCGACAGGCGTTTGGTTTTCCATTGTTTTTGTGTAGATATTTGATTAATACCTAAAAACAAATGGACTATTAATGATGAATGAAATAATTTATATCAGTAAGGTTTATTTACTTTTTAGTAAAACTTTATTGAAATGTGTAAGAATAAGTTGCACAATGGTTTCAAGGTAACAAGTTTATTTGGAAGTTCCATTCCCTTGCACTCTTTCAGATGATTAGATCGGGTTTTGCTTACAAGCTATCGTTTTAACACCGCTAACACGAGGCCAACCGACCAAATTGTGATATAGTAATATTTGAAAGATCGTCATAATGTATTTTATACATTATATGTATGCGTATACAAAAAATGTGTTGTTTGCTTGAATGCTAGTACTTGAATAACTGGCGTTTACAAAGTTATAAAACCGTCGAAAGACTGTGTTGATATATGTAATATCCAAATAGCAATATTTTACGCAATGTAAAAATAAACCAAGATAGTGCTGAGTGAAAGCCTGGTCAGCTAAAGTAATTAAAAAGCTGAACGACGAAACAGCTCAGAGGCACATATCAATTTTAAAGTGGTGTTTTTCGTTGGAAAAAGAACACTTGCCAGTTTGTATGGCAGAATTAAAATAAACATTCCAAAAGTGTAAAATGTAAACAAAAACATAGCGAAGAAAGCGTTTTATCAAGTAATATTGAATATGTGCAAAAAGAATTAGGAAAAGAGTGTAGGAGGTAAGTTTCTCGATTTGCCAATAAAACACTACAAAATATTCGGACAGATTGTTTGTGTTATAATTATATTTAGTGTAGGCAATCGTCCACTATAATTTAGGTTGATGATTCCATATATTAGTTACGGAATGTCTAGAATAAGCATAACAATAATTTATTTTCCTTATTAAGTTATTCACCATGATGATTTATTTATGTAATGGATAAGTTTAGTGCAATATAAAAACGGTGCAATAAATGAACTAACAGTAAGAAGTATGGAATATGGAATACGTTAATGCTGGCTTCAAGGTCACTTTGTCTGGCTCATGCAATGCAAGATAAAAAAAAGACAGGTTGTTAGTGATGCTAGCCAGCAGCAAAAGCTGAAGATAAATTGACAGAGAAAAAAATGTGTAGGTTGGAAAATGTTTAACAAGTCGGATTTTCTCGGAGAGAGTTTTATATATGAAAAAGCAACAAGGTGATAGTGATGATGTACAAAATGATAGTGATGATCTTGAAACTTAATATGTAACATGCTATGCTAGTATGTCCAAAAAAAATTTAAACCGACGATAAAAAATAATTAGTTTTAAAAATATAAATTTTAATTAAATATTTAATCAAATATATAAATGGTTCTATAGCACTGCTTATCATAGTACCAAAATCTACTATTTATCTTAATTTTTTTAAAATTAAATATATTATTAATTTTTAATACATTGACATACTTACTGGTTATAAATATATAAGCGTTTCAGTAATAACTTATTTTTTTCTTCCAATTATCTAATCGAGTATTATTGCTGCTTTAGATACATGATACAAAATAATTCTTTGAGATTTTTTCAACACATTTTATTTAAAAACAAAAGTTCAGTAAAGTCGAACGAGTCATCATCAATTCTCGTGAGGACCACACGTAACTCCTTCTCCATTTTAATTAAACTTTTACTCCTCGTTAAAATTGAGGATTTAACTGGTGGGGGCTGATTTAATAGGAGTGACTTTCTCCTATCCTTCCTTGCCTGCTCACTTGCACTTTGTATTGTTATCTTGTCATTGAGCAAACTTTGTTCAGACTTTCTTTGTGAAGGCGTCGGCAGTTCGGGTCTTGACTTCATTGATGTAGTTAGCTTAACTATGGCTCTGGAAGATCCTAAAATAGTTCTGATTCCATGAAAATCCCGGATATTAACTCTGTCAAATATTCCATCTTGTTCAAAATCCTTTAGACATGGGTAGACATAGAATACAGTGTTGTCACGAGATTCCATTTCGGCAAGTTGTGCTTTCTCAAGAGTGGCTTGAGTTGCGATTCTTTCTGCCTTCTTTTTTGCTTGATTAGCTGCGAAGTTTGTGGTTCTTTTTCCGGTGCCGGGTTTTAGGGGGGATTTTGTTGGGGATTTGTTCATATTAATGGTTTGATATAAAACGATGAGGTCATCATCGCTTCTACTGGATTTTTGAGGAGAGTGGCCAATGCGATTTGAAGGGGGTCCCATGGAGTTCGAATGAGGTAGGCCCGTGAGCTTTTGAGATGGTACCATGTGTTTTGAAGGTGTAGCATTGGGCTTAGGTGGTCCCATGGGCTTCGGAGGTAGACTAATCTGCTTTGAAGTTGGAACCACGGGCTTTGGCGGTAAACCCAACGGTTTTGGAACTGGTCCCATAGGCTTTGGCGGTAGACTCAACGGCTTTAAAGCTGATCCAATGGGCTTTGGGGATATACCCATTGGCTTTAAACCTGGTCCCGGTACTATAGGCTTTAGAGCTAGTCCTTGTCCCATGAGTTTTGGAGATGGTACCGGTACTATAGGCTTTAGAGCTAGTCCAGGTTCCATGAGTTTTGGAGATGGTACCGGTACTATAGGCTTTAGAGCTAGTCCAGGTTCCATGGGATTTGGAGCTGGTCCCAGTCCCATGGGTTTTGGAGCTGGTCCCGGTCCCATGTGCTTTGAAGCTAGTCCCGGTCCCATGGGCTTTGGAGCTGGTCCCAGTCCCATGGGTTTTGGAGCTGGTCCCGGTCCCATGTGCTTTGAAGCTAGTCCCGGTCCCATGGGCTTTGGAGCTGGTCCCGGTCCCATGTGCTTTGAAGCTGGTCCCGGTCCTATTGGCTTTGAACGGGTACCAGTGGTTTTTGAAAGTGGACCAGCGGTTCTAGAAAGTGGACCAGAGGTTCTAGAAAGTGGGCCAGAGGTTCTTGAAAGTGGACTAATGGTCTTCGAAGATGTACCAACAGGTTTTGGCGGATGTCCCATGCTCATTACAGTTGAACCCATTTGCTTCTGAGGTGATTTGCTAAGTGGCCCTACAAAAGTTGATTTTAATGGCTTCTGATGATGTGACGGTGGAGTACGTTCTCTGACTTCCGGTACAGCTTCACTTGATGATGGCGAAGGCCCCCCAATAATATTTGCATGTTCCGCCAGAACATGCCTCTTTAAAATCGTCACACTGTTTACTTTCAACCCACAAACAATACAAGCATAAATATTAGTAGTACAGATTTGCGCTGTTATTGAAACCGGTTGAAATTTCCTCTGATTATAAATTTTGATTCCACATGAGGTAACTTTACAAGACCAGTCATTATCGCTATCCCTCCTTCTCTTCTTAATTTTCCGCCTGAGCCTCCTGTCAAAACTGCCAGGCTCCAAAATTTTAAGGGCCTTACTCAACTTCTTCTTGATATCACAAATTAGGGAGGCACAGTACTCATATTTCTCCATTGTACTCAGTGACCACCTCTTTCTCTTATTTCTTCTTGACATTGACATGGATCTCAAAAGGGATTCATTTTTTAACAGGGTGTTCGCAATGCTATTAAACTTTACTTGAGGATTTGGAATATCATGATGATTAAGCACACGTTTGTCAACCTCCATCAATTTGTCTTCGTGCATCATTCGCTCATGAATTCTAAGCTGCTTTATAGTCTCAAATATTTTATCGCACATGCCACACTCAAAACCGTCACTATCCTCGTCATCATCCCCTTCCGGTTCTAGATCGGTCTCCAAAATTACATCAGTTTCTTCTTCAAGGTCAACCACAGGTGGTGGTGGTGGCGGCGGTGGTAGTGGGACTTTTAAATCTTCTAATTTAAATTTCGAGGCAGCCGCATTCACCACATTAATCAAAGCAATGTCACGATCCTCCTTAGCTCCTAATTTTGAAAATGATTGGTCCATAATTTTAGGTAGTGGTGGTGGTGGATTGACCACTTCCGGTTTGTGCATCTCCATATGTTTCTGCATGTTTTCCCTATAGGAAAACTCCTTTCCGCAGTGAGCGCAACAATAAGACATTTCACTTGTGTGGATCTTCATGTGTTGGGTCAAATGCCATTGTGTGCTGAAAGCTTTACTACAAATTGGACAAATTTTGGACACGTCAGTCGATTTGGTAGGATGGTGGTGGTGAGTAGTTTCCTCGTGCTTTCTTAAATAAGATGGACGAGAAAAGTCTTTGGAACATTGAGAACATGGATATCTTTTTCTTGGCCGGGAAGCTGGTTTTGAAGGAAGTGGTTGCGGGACTGGTCCCAGTCCAGTTTTTGAAGGTCCAGCTTGAATTTGTACAAATGGTGGTGGGGGCGGGGGTAGAGGTTGTGATATCGGGGGCGGTGGTGGTGGTGGTGGTGGTGGAGGTGGATTGAGATGCAATAGTGGATTAATTACTGAAGGCACATTAATAACAGTCGAAGAAAATGTGGTGGTGGCGGTGGGTATAGGGATACTTGTAACAGATCCACTAATAAAATGGTCTTCAACAATTAAGGGATAAGGTTGCTCAGAAGAAAATCCATCTTGTCCAGATCCAGATCCCCCAGTAATTTTCTCAAACTCGGTAATAAAGTCATCAAAGTCAGGGGCGTCAAAGGAACTACTTTGTAGTAAGTCGTGAGCAGGATTATCAAATGAGAATTTTTCTGGTGTTGTTGGTGTTGTCGTGATGATGGATCTTCCAAGCTCGTTATGTAGCTGGAGATGAGCATCAAGTTGACTTTCAGTTTGAAATGTGGTGACACAGCTAACACACTCCCAGTTGTTGGTGTCCGCATTGTAGAGGACGATGGGGAGGGGTGGTATTTCCCCGGTTGGGGTGAAACCACCACCGCCACCACTACCATTGTCTGGTGTTCCCTCCATTTCCTCCACTCCAAAATCAAAGTCTGCTATTTTTCAAAGACTACTTCCTTAGCCTTCCTAAAAATTAAAAAAAATTAAGTTAATGCACAACCAATTAACCACCCTGAACTTAATATAAAGTATAAAACAGTTAAGGTTTAACAATACTTTACCATTTTTACTTTTAGCTACCCTTTCCATTTCTCCGAATTCAACTTTTGACGTGAACGTGACGTGGCCGTAATTTTAATTGATTTTCACTATCACGCCTCCACCAATCAGAACCTATGCTGCTCGTTATTAATACCAAATGTTTAAAAACTAGGTTAGGTAGTTATTTAATTAAGTTAAACTGGTAATAATATTGAATGATACAAATTCGTTTGTGGAAATGACCAGCTAGCTATAAAAAACGAATGAGATGTACATAAATCAGCTGCTGTGGTATTGTTCACATCCCTCGCAAACTGACTGACTGCACATGAATATGAAAGTCAAATACACGGAAGTGCATGCGAAATACACGAAAACGAAATACATCAACAGAAGAGAAGCAAAACAACATGTAGTGCAAGTATGCCGTCTTACATCTTAGGGGGGAGAGCGCCTTTCACACGATAAAACTGGTTCTTTAATTTAATTACCTATCCTATCAATAATTAAATTTTCAAGGTCTACCCCAAGACACAAGAGGCTAATCGCTTCGTTTGTCTGCAAAGTTAACTTGCAAGGCAAGAATCAGTTTAATTGTTTTATAATGTCAACAAAGTGTATAATTTGTTACACTGAGTTACCTCAGTGGTCACTGGAAACGGAAGTGCAAGGTCAAGTTCAACAAAAGGATCTGCTCTCCAAGCACCTTGATGTGATCTTCATTTTGAGAAATATTTTCGAAGTGCCCCTCAATCAGTTGTCATTTTACCTGAGACACTGTCCTTCTATTGAGAACTGGATAACCACTTGTGGGAAATGTGAGGAGCTTGTCCAGAATTATGGAGTTATTTACCGGAAGTGGCAGGAAGCGAAAAGTAGACTGATTAAGACTGTTAAGGAGACCTACGACAAGGATCGTGACAAGGATGTTGGGATGGTGGCCTTAGATATTACAAATAAATGTCGTCAGTTTATCAGTGAATGTAAAATTCAAACTAAATTATTATAAAATTAAATTACATCCATCACCTATCTAAACCTTACGTTAATTTTTTTTTTTTAGATAATTATAAAGCCATCACTAATCCTTTCATTGAGGGTGACTTGAGGGCCAAGAGGGAACTATTGAAATGTGAAGGACGAAATCAAGAAAACTCCTTCGAGGAAACAATTGAAATTAAGGAAGAATTACCTGAATTATTACACCTGCCTGAAAATAAATTGGACTACTTGAATGAATCCCTATTGGACGCTGTTAATATCCCAACTTTAAATCCACTATCCTGTCCTGTCCTGTCATATCCATACCATGATGAGGATAGCGATCACTGGAATGAAGATGTTGAAATGGACGAGGAGAACGAAGACTTATCTCAACAACAAGCCAATGAAGGGACCCTGATGCTTGGAACTGAAGTACCCCCACTTCTCCCAACTATTTCTGAACCAATCAGAAAGAATATTCCAAGAGTGGCGAAAAACATTGCGAAAACTAAAACACAAAATCTCCTCCGGAAACCAGACAAATCCCTTATTCCACTCAAACCTAAACGGTTAAAGCCTCCGAAAAAACTGAAAAAGATTACACCGAAGAGTAAAACATTTCAAAAGAAAGCTAGAAAAGGTGCCACTAAGAAATATTGTCATCTGGAGGAACCAGAACCACTGGACAAAGAAGAAAGTCAACCTGAACCTCCTCCTCCACCTTCCCCAAAATTTATCTATATAGATGATTCAGAAGATGATGAGGACATCTCAGTTAAATTTAATTACGATGAGTATAAAGACGACGACTTTAAAATAAGCGACATTGACGAATCGGAATCGGAGAAGTCCTCTTCTGAAATTTCTGAAGACGAAGAGAACCCAATGGAAAGTAATGAGGCTAAACCCAGCCCAAAACGCAAATGCCCCGAGGCCGACTGTCCATCAGAATTTGATAGAAGAAAGCAACTGAATGCTCATCTTGTTGAAGTCCACAACAAGTTGCCTCAAACCCGTCGTGTCATTGGTGAAAGGAAATATCCAGATGAATGCTACGACTACTCTGAAAAACGGAAACGTCGATTCCGGGTAAAAATCCAATCTACGTGCGAACTCTGTTTGAAAACATTTACAAGTCACGACGGACTAAGATCTCATATGAGACTAATGGACGAGTTAAAGTGGACATATCACTGTAAAATTTGTGGAAAGGGAGAATACACAAAACAAAGTCTGGTGAAACATGAAGCCCTTTGCGAAACTGGGGAAGCGCTGTTAACCTTGGTCACATGTCCTGCTGAAGGCTGTGGTCTAATTTTAAATACAACTGTTGTGCTGGAAACCCACTATCGACATCATCACCGGGATCTCGAACAACAACCATGTACCATTGAAAATTGCCCAGAAAAGTTTTTTACGGAAAAGGGACTTGAGATTCATCTGAAAGATAAGCACAAGGAAGACAAGCCATTTCAATGTGACCACTGTAATCAGGGATTTTGTTCAAAAACAAAAATGGAGGAACACAAGAAAAGGGCACTGGAACGTGAGGCTGTTGAGAAGGACCCAAGTTTAGCCAAGATTTGTAATTATTGTGGAAAGACATTTGTGAATGCATATGGTTTGAAAGTTCATGTTAATTTGGTGCACGAGAATAGATTTTTATACTCTTGTGAACATTGTGGAAAGGGACAGAATAATCGGGATAAGCTGAACATTCATTTGTGGAAGGTTCACGGAAGGAGGGATGTGCCCTTGAAATGGAGGTGTGAGGTGGAGGGATGTGGGAGGATTTGTGGGAATAAAAGGCAGTTTGAGGCGCATCAAGCAATGCACGCTGGAACTCCACAGTTTTGCTGTGAAGAATGTGGAAAGGAGTTTTATGCTGAGCAACATTTAAAGATACATGTGGAAGCGATTCATGAAAGTAAAAAAGGGGAAAAGGTCAAGTGTGAAATTTGTGGGATGGAGTTTGGATATTGGAAGTACATGATAAGGCATAGGAGAACGGTCCATGAGATGAAGAAGAGGAGACCGAAAAATAAACCCAAGACTGAATCAATGGAAATGAAAGAAGGAGAAAAGGTGATGGGAACGGGGAAGGAGGAAGTGTTAATGGCGGCTGGGCAACAGTTTAATTTGCAAATGTTATAGTTTATAGTTAACTTTGTTTTGTAACTCATTTAATTTGTTTGTAAATTACATTGTACACGGCCATTGTTCAATAAAAATAAGACATCATTTCGAACCTTGAAATGCATAATTTTGAATGATGCAAAATTCATTTGTAGAACAAAGTAAAGTAGAAGTGAACATCAATTTTATAAGATGCACATGCACGTACATAAATCAGCTGCTGTGTATGGTTTTTTTTAGTACATCATATCATATCCCTCGCAAACAATATTGTATGCAAGTCAATACACAGAAGTTGGAAGTGCATGACAATTTTTGCTGACAAAATGCAAACAGGCAGTGCAGTAATAGAAGGGAGCCCTTTTCAAAGGAAGGATAACTGTTCTTTAATTTATAATTTAACGAGCAGAACGCCCGAAAACTAAAGTTTTCGATAGCCAAGTAAAAACGATTTTTGGACCCCTCCCCATATGCTA
>JAQFZH010000281.1:0-37956 GCA_034695485.1 Entomobrya nivalis
AATATATCGTAATATCGATTGAGATTATTATTAGAATATTTTTATAAGAGTTTACATGCTCAAATAACTCAATTTTTTTACAGACATAAAATATGTATCGATTGATGTATTGATTTACTATTGAAAATTCGGAAATCCTTTTTTTACTTATCGTTCTACTTATATTTAAACACAAAAAACAAGAGATAAAAATACGTCATCCTTTTTCATATTGACGACAATAATTTGACATACATTGCGTCATCTTATTACATCTATTAGTATACACGTCGTGGTACAAGTACTAGTTTTTTTGTTATTTTTATAAATAGCTTGAGTAATTGCTGGAAAATTTTCAAATCTCAATTCACAAGAATAATATAAACGTTTCATGATTTCGACATAATAAAATTAATCACCCAGTCTATCTTGTAAGTATTTTCATGTACATAATATTTGTTTATTTATTGGTTTTTTGAATTATATATGAGCAAGAGGATAAATCGGATGAGATGAGATTGTAATTCAATATGGTATTTGATCTTGACAAACTTCTAGTCAAGCCAAGAAGAGAATAGATGAGTAGAAGTGAATAAAATAGGCGGAAAGAGTAAAGAGATGAGAGTTGAGTTGAGAGAAAGTGAGATATAAGATGTAAGAAATAGATTTTAATGTTTGAAAAGACCAGAATATGAAGTTGCGGAAAAAGTTTTTTTTAAGATGAAAAAGATTCACTACGATCGACTAAGTAATTTGGTTATTACATTACCCCGATTCTGGAATCCTACACAGACAACACATAAAATCCTAAGTAGACCATCACACGGTTAAATTAACAAAAAAGCTATTTTATGACTATTATGACCTCAGAGATAAACTACGACTCGGAATCGGAATGCTAGTAAATGTTTCGTTAAACTACGTTTTTTTGTGTCACATTTTACACCTTTCCCATAAACGAAAACGTGATGGGAAATAAAAACCCAAAATGAAAAAAGTAAAGTTTTTTGTGATTGTTTTTGTGAGTGAGCATTTATTGCAAACTTTGCAATAATCTGATGGTATATATGATGTATATTTTACCATTTTTTATGTGAATCCCACAAATACCCATTTCCTCTCAAATGTCGCCCCAATCCCAGACATCTCCTGTTTAAAGAGACTTGGAAACTTTGTCATGAGTACCTCAATCTGATTGGGTCTCACTGCCGGAAGAACCTTTTGTGCATAGGACCAAATATAATCCACACTAGCACCGAAAGGATGAACGTGAAGGAAAGTGGAAATGATGCCCAGCAATCTCGCTTCCTTTTCACAAATACCAATGATCACACCATTTTGTTGGTCGTGACTACTACTAAAATTTTCAATGCTCGTTATATTTCTAACAACACTGTTGCTGGACGTGTGGTTCACACCATTACCATTTTCTGCTGCACCAATAAAAATCTCAACCTTATTATGATGATGAGGATTACAACTTCCATTATCATCCGCAATAAAACCACTATTACTACTACCACCTGCACCATTATTATGACCATTGTTGTTACCGGTGTCGTCATTTTGTTGGCTCATCATAGAACCTGTGTTATTACTACTAGCATTCTGATTATGTTGATTGTTTTGAGCTGATTGTTGCTGATTGTGAAGAGGTAGTAAACTACCAATACTGCTGCCGCCGCTATTACTGCTGCTATCACAAAATCCCTGAAATTCCCTATTGCTGTTATTGCTACCGCCTACATTTTTAGTAGAACTGCTACCATCACTGCAGCTGCTATTACCATTACTGTTTCCAGCAGAAAAGGAGTCGTTGTTGGAAATGATGCTGGCATTTCCCATTTTTCTAGTGTTCTCAATGTCGTCATTGGTGGCCGTGTTCTTGGTGCCACTAGAATCACCCGTGCTGCTGCTATTGTTATGAGTTGGAGACATTCCAAATCTGGGAGAACTACTGGAAGATACAGACACCGGGGGACTATGCAGGTTTTGCTTTATTGGAGTGGTAGATGCTGATGAACTGGTTGTATCGTGATTTCCAGAGGGAGTCGTGGTGGCACTGGAATCATCCCCACTATTAGAGCCACCACTGCCGGAAGAAGGGCATGTCATAACAAAGTTGGGTGGCGAAGAAGCGTTCCTTTGAACGGCCATGACTTGCTGGAATACAAACAAAAATAGACACACAGATGAAAAAAGCAATTTGAATGAGCTCAGAGCTGCTCTCTCTCCCACAGACTCAATATTTCCATTCCCATCATCCACACGCGTTTCATTCCATTTTCATCACAGGCAGACAAAAAAATGTTTTATTTCCTATTTACATAAAATGAATTGCTTCATTTCCTCCTCTTTTACTTTTCCCATACTTTATTTACTGTTCTTAGTTTTTTTGCTGCTTTCGTCATTTCGCTTGAGTGTGTGTAAGTTATTTGTACTTTTTTTTATGTTTTTTTATAGACCGATGTGATATGTATAGGAAATACAGAGAAAATGGAAATAGTTTTTTTTGAACCTGCTGCAGACTTCTCAGTTGTTGATCTTTCATCTCCAATTCAGTTCGCAAGTCCGCTTTGATTAAATCAACTTCATTCTTTGATGCTTCCAGTTGGCATCTCAGTGCGTCGTTTTCCTCCTGAGTGGAGACATAAATTCGGAAATAGACATGAGAACGTGCTTAGGCACACACTTTACTGTATTTAAATGTAAATCCCAATTCCCAAGTCTGATTTTGGGGAAAAAATTGTCGCTTAAATGTATACAACGCAATGGACAAAAAAAGCTCTTTAAAGCAAACACATCATGAAGAATAATATTTGCATATATTTGAATATACACGCATTATAAAGAGCAAGCCACATATAGCACCCTTTTTTCCCCAACTTAATCATCATCATGTTCCTCATCATTTTTTTCTCTTATGTAAATGTGTACACATCCTCCTCCTTACCTTCAGTTGGTGAACTGTTTTAGCGTCTTCCCCACTTAACCTCATCTTCTTCGCTCTTGGAGGCTCCCCATTCTCCTTATTACTCTGACCAGAAGAGTCAGATTCTAAATCGGAAAATTCCATCTCTTCGTCGGCACGCTCATTCAACGCTTCCTCCAACAAAACATTTTTGATTTCCTTTGGGAAAAGAAGTAAAAAATACAACGTTCGTAATATAAAGGAACATATACTCTCTGCTTGTCACATTTTCACATTTTTTTATTATTTCATGCCAACATAGTCAACAATGTCATTGGTAATACATACATTATAGTCCTGATGTAAAAAGTCTGATGCATACATATACTCAAAAAAACATTCCTTGGGAGAAAAGGTGAAGTGAATATGCAAAAAAAACTGTTTCTTCTATACTTTGTATTCTTCATACACTCATTCATTTCATCCTCCCCCTATTTTTCTCAAATTCAAACCAAGCAAGAAAAGAGTAAAAAAGATGAAAGCACATCAGGTTGGGAATCAGACGAGATCTATCCCTAGAACAAGCAGGAAGACGAGATATGCCAGAAAGAGTAAAGCACATACACGTCATTCTTCCTTTTTTGTCTTTACTTTTCCTTAAACTCAGACAAGACTGTGTGGTAGTAAGATGTAGAAATAACAAGAAGACGTAGAAGAAACAAAAGAATGAGATAGAAAATAGGAAAAGGGAAAGCGAGATAAAGGGAACATAAAACAATCATGACTGATTTATACTCGCGTTCAATCTACAACTTAAATCATATGACTGCGTACATTTATCATACACGCTTGAATAGGTAAATCAGGCTAGTTTACCACCGCTACTGCTATCAAGACGATGGTGGTTGAAGAAAAGAAAGCAGCAGTTTAAGCGTAAGATATTAGTCCTTTACAGAGTGCAGCCACACAGCCAACAAAGTATTACGTAAAAAAATCCTGATCCTTTTTTATTCTTTATGAGATGAGAAATAAGAAAAGAGGGAGCTTGCATTGCAAGCAGAGGAAAGGAGAGAAAAGAAAGTTTTTTTCTTCTTCTTAAGACCAGGAAGGAGGCAAGGAGTATTCTTGTTATGTAAAAAAACTGTATAACTTACCGATGCTTGCTTCTTCCAACCTTCAATATTCTTTCTTTGTGCTTTACTAAAGTGATCCCATACTTTCCGCTGAGAGGCTGCAGAGAACACTTTATCTATCTGGGAAACTGAAAGGAATAAAAAAGGGTTAAATGTATGAGAAAAGGTCACATGCAGTGCAGAGTTCTTTTTCTTCTTGTAATGAAGGAAATTGAAATTCTCAAGAAATAAAAGAAAATTCTGTATTCAAAAGGAATTATTGTGAACATATTGATATATATTTTTAAAAGAATCGAAAAAAAAGAAAATCATTGTATTTTTCAACATTTCTCAGGGAAGCATGTTGTGAATGGGAAATCTCACAATTCCCCTGGAGTATATTTAGTTTTCAATTTAGCGTTACATTACATTACAGCTTACATTGCAAGAGTAAGCCCGTCATCCTCTGTCTCATGAGATCCTTGGCCTTCTGAAAGTCATCCTCGTACAGGGTCTTTTCACTGAGCAGTCTTCTAATTTGCGAGTTTATCGACTGAATCATGGAATAAAAGGTGTTGGAATTTCGTTTAATACATTCTCCCTTCTCCAACCAACTGAACATGATCTGTATAGCTTTCATGAATGTGTCGTCCCCTGTAAAAAAGAAAACAATTAGCATCAAATGTAGTATTCTGCATTATATTCTTTCGCTTTCGTCACGGATCGCGATTAATTAAGAAAATATTGCATACAATAAGTTTACTTTATAGTTATACATAAAAACTAACAACAAAGTTGTAATGATAAGGATAATAATGTAATGTTGGCTGTAGTGTGTGAAGTGATGCCAATGCCAGCCAGCAAAAATCCTAAATTATCTTTACTCTGCCTACTAGTCATCACGCATATCTCAGTCTCATCTTGAAATATTTTTCTCACTTTCAGCGTCAACATATCAAGTTGCGATTAAGATTACTTGGGAATGGGAGGGAAGGAATGGTTCATTTCTTGCGAGAGATGAAACGTGTGTTACAGATACGGGGATGGAATGAAAATGAAAAATCCATTAAAGTGAAAAATATGTTCATTAACTGTCTGAAATGAGAGAGTGCTGTAAACATTCTTTGGTGTAGGCAAAATAACATTATCAAGAAAATGGTGCATCTTATTTTCTTTCATGAAAAAAATGTGAGATACTTGCTACTATCTGTTACTATAATTTGCTTTAACGAGATGATTGACATGAGCGAGTGTACTACTGACACTGAAAAAGTCACAGGGTACACGGTTCACTGCATTATCATAAAACATGGACCAGTTTGTAACTTACGACCAGGTTTCATTTTTCCACTTAACTTTATGTGTACTTACGACAACATCACTCATCCTAATTTTTTCTCATAAAGCCTGTCCAAAACACTGACAATGCGAATAATTTTGCCTTTGCTCACTGCAAGTAAAGTATACTTAAGCTTTATGATGACGACGACGATGTTGATGATGATGAGTGATGAGTAATAACTTTTTTCAAAATGGAATGCGCGTCCACGTTCCATAATAATAATCATACATAATAATAATCCTCGGCAGCTTTAGCTTGCTGAGCAAGATAATAAATTTGTGTACCTTTGATCCGTTCCGCAACATTAGCGGCTTCATGATCCGAATAGTGTACAGCCGGTGGTGGACTTGCTGGCTGAAGCCTCTCGTGTTCCAACCTTTCCCTGTGTCTCTGCTCACGTAAAAGTTGTCTTTGGCGACATTCCCACTCGTACAAATCATCCCTGGCTTGAGCGTAGTCCACGTGAAGTCGTCCAATGTTTGCAGAGTCACTATTACTCCCAATCCTAATCCGATAGCCTGACAAGTACAGGGCGAGCTCAACAAATTGCTCCATTTCAAAACGAATGTGACAAAAATTCTTTTTGCTCATCCGGATCGTGGTGATCTCTCCACAGCGCTCAAATATCTCACGAACAATGTCTTCCCTAATGTTCTCCGGAAGACCTCCAACAAATGCTGTACGACAGCCTGGAGGCTTCTCCCGCGTGGTTGGTGGTGGCGCATTAGGATTTGGAGGAAATAATGTACAAGATTTACAATGAATTATTTCTTTCGCGGGTTGTTGCTGCTGTTGCTGTTGCAAAGAGGATGGCGAGGATGTTGGTGGTGTAAGCTGTTGTTGTTGCTGTACCACTGCTCCTCCGGCGCCTCCCCCTAAGGGAGAGATTGTGGTTGACCCTACAACACCAGCACCAGGATTATTTTGCGTGGGAATGACTGGAGAAATGGAAATGGCAGTTGGCTGTGGCTGCGGTGGTTGCACGGCCGTTACCACCGCAGGACTTGACGTGGGCAAGGAAATTACGGAATTAACACCAGCAGAAACCTGATGATCTGGTATTGGAACGCCATAAATCATCCCTGCGGCGGCAGCCGGATTAGGCTCGCCTCCCATAGCTCCTGGCGGAATCCCCATTACAGGATACGCTATTCCTGCAGGCATAATTGGACCTGCAGGGGAGGGTGACGACCATGTTAATTGACTACCTGCTCCAGGACCAGAGCAACTTACAACCACGGTACCTCCAGTCGAGGAAGTTCTCGCTTGAATAAACGGATGTACGGGACATTTATCTTTGTCATCCGAGGAATCCGGTGACATTACCAGTTTCTTGTTATTATTATTACTGCCGTGTTGCTGAGGCTGCTGTTGATTATGTGGAGGTTGGGGGATTGGAGGAGGCGGTTGCGGAACCATAGTTGGAGCAGCTGCTGTCATTATCGGAACTCCGATCCCGGCGAGCACTGGACCCGCTGTGCATACAAAGAGGAGATCATCTATTATTCAAATAAATAATCCACGAAAATGAGAGAGCACAGCAGAAAGCAGTAGAAATGAGCCATATGCGGTGAAGCGTTAATGGTACGCACGTAAAAGATGCCAAGCTCAAATAAAAAATGCTGATCCCACACACACAAGCATGCATAATATAACTTACAACTTTACAAGAAATGCATGCAATTTCGTTATTCATTTTCACCAGTGATCTTTGGAAAAGCAACTAGCTCTAGCTCAGTCCAACTTGTAGGGATTTCTCGGGATATTTAATGTAGAAGAAATATCAACGTACATATTTTAAAATTAAATGAGACGGGCGACAAAAGTGGATTTATGGCTGGTGGATGCAATATCTTTCGTTCTCGTGGCTGAGATGAGCACGACTTTTGGTTTTAGCAGGATGACATCTCACATGGCATCGGTATAAATTATTAAATGGCTAATGTATTATTGCCGTCCAAGGAATAATAATAATGGGGGAAACGGCCTAAGCCTTTTGGCTTTTGCATTTTGATGTAATCTATCTAACAAAAATGTTTCTTTTCTCTTTGTACATACACAGTACAAAGTACAAACACTCATTCTCTCAATTCACTTCTCACACACAAAGTTTACTTTTACATTCGATTGAGAGCATTTTAGCAAAGTGTATGCTTGTTTTCTGTCAAATTACTTACAAATGGCATATGCTACAGAAGAAAAAAAATGTTACCAGAGCAGAAAGCTTAAGTGGAACACTTTTGTACTGCGAATGTGACGTGAAGGAAAACAAAATTGTCATTGAATTGAAATGATATATCGCACTTTGCAAATTTGTAGTGACACTTCTGTGTATTGATATTGCGCAGGAGTAGGTTCAAAATAATAAAATAATTTTGTCAACACACAGCTAGCAAAACGGAAATGATAGCAGAGGGAAGGAACACGTACATAAATAATATTTCATTTTACCTGCCGTGGGTGCAGCCATCATACCAATACATGGGTTCGGCATAGGGCCAATGGCTACCCCATGTGGATGTGGATGATGATGATGGTGGTGGTGATGTGGATGGGGATGGTGATGATGAGGATGGTCTAAAAATACATGAAAACACAAAATAAATATGTATAATAATCAAAGTTTTTGTAACAAACTTTTTTCTCTTTGATCCAAATCGTATGTTATCTAATAAAGAGGCGTGCTTTACTTCTTTCTCGTAGTATAATATAATCATCATTATAAAAAAATATCCTCACAAAAAAAAACGTTCACAATTCATGGGAGTGGTAAGCAAGTGGCATTTCGTTCCGGATGTTATCATCGAGAGACTTAAAATAAAAGTTGATGCATGTTCTACTACAACAACTGCTCCGTAAAAAAATATTTTCATTTTACTTGAATCTAATTTTTCAACACACAAAGTATAAATTAAAGACAAATCCCCGACCCGAGAAAGGAATCCAAGTTTTATGAATAAAAAAATATGAATAAGCATTTTATTTTGCTCGCAGGCAGGTTTGTTAGTTGGATTGGATAAGGTAGGTTTGGTTCGTTTGTCATCGTATATTAGTGTGGCAGAGGATTTTAATGTGCACGCACACCCGCCATCATATCATTTCATCATCATATACCATATCTAACTAACTATGCTTATCTCAAGATGAACTGGGAAAGTAATGTTTTTTAGCATGACATGCATTATAAAATATATAGGTAATGTCATATGCATTTTTACGAGATGAGGATGATGATGTGGTGATGAAATGAACTTGGATCTCTTCCGAAAGTTATTAAATTAAAATTATTTTTTACATAAGGCAAAGAGAAAAATAAACCGTCAAACAAAAAAAGACGATGTGTAAACAGTTTGACTTTCGTAATGGGGCAATAGTGATCATCATTCTTTTAATTTTATATCCTATTGCCCCTCTCTTGTGTATCATTTTGAGAGTCTCTTGTGTTCCCTTTACTCTCTCGGTCTTTATTTTTAATACTTTTCGCAAAATGAAACAAGATCGTTTTTTAAACAAAAAATGAATTGTGGTAATAATCATGAAAATAATAATGAGCATGTTATATGGCTTTAGAGAAAAATGACTAATGGCAGAATTACTGCGGAGCAAATGGTGGAACAATAAAAAATAAAAGAATGTAAAAGAAATAGTCTGTTCCATCCACACATATTGCCAGTGTTTTTGAAACGTTTGGTAAATATTGAAAGAAGATGATATACATATGAGTATAAATTCCTTTGAAAATATAAAACATATTTTTCCAATATTTTTTTTTCGTACGTAATACCTACTTTTTTCGTTTATGAGGATGAATATCAAGGAAAAAACGAATGGGTGTTTCAAAACGCTCATAAGTTTTGACTTAACAGAAAACAGAGGGTTTTTATTTCTAACTGATTTTCTTCATATTCACTTTATTTTTCCTTCTGCTTATATTTGTATCAATACAGCTCTCTGCTGGAATGTGCCCAACATTAACAGAAACAGATGCCACGATGCCACTTTTTAAGATTTTGGCTATTAACCACTCGTAGTATATTATATGTTTGTGGCATTATGAATAAAAGACGACGACACACGTCGTCGTGTCGTCTTTATTTTTGCATCTTTCTAACAAATCATTCAACAAAAAGATTGGGATCTTTCACCAAATGCAAGTATCCAGCCTATAAAAATATTAGACTCAAGTGCATGATGATGAAGTGAGTAAGCTGATTTTATTTTAAAGATAAAATTGAGAGAGAAAAATTGAAACGGTTTATCGATACGGTTTGATGGAAAGATAAGCAGGTTGAGGATTTTGCGACGGTTTGTTTTCTTTGAGTAAATAATATTGGGGCGATGAGAGACAAAAGTAAAATGTAAAATAATTCGAGAAAAAAGACTGAACGAGCTAAACAACAAATTTGACATAATGATAATACCATTAAATCATTAGGATTTTCTATAGATTTACGAGGAATGTTGAAGGATCATTAAAGCAAATCCTATACAAAGTAAGAAAGAATTACTGCTTTGCTTTCGAGTAAGTACAATAAAAATGAATTTGGTTTCACATGAAAGGGTCCTTCTTGCTAAGTTGGTTCTTGATGGCAAGGAATTTTCTTGTACAGAAAAAAGAAAAATTTCCAAAAGACAATCAGAAAGGGAAAAGACACACTTGAACGGATTTGAGGAAGGATTTCTGAGCAAAATAACTAATGGGCTTTTTTAAATGAATAGGAGGTTAAATGAACCTTTTCAATAAAATCGTAAATTTTCGAGCCCCATCAGATAAGTCAGTGTGGTTGGTTTGTTCCCACCCAGAGACTGGGCAGAAGGACAAAATCAAATAATAAGTGCATCCAAAGAGCAAAGAGAGTATGCCATAATAAAATTTGGTAAATTTGTTTGTTTTCCTCATAAAACTCCAGTGATTTAAGTAAAAATAACAAAAAAATGCAAATAAAAATGCCAGTATGAGTACCACTAAAAAATAGGAGATGTGAAATATAAATATGTACTTAAAATCCAAATGGTTATTACGCAAACTAAAATCTAATTTGGGTGCTCATTCATGCAAATACGCATTTACTGCGGGGTATTTGGCGTAAATGAAACCGACGACAGAAAAAAACACGATTTTATTGTCAAAACAAACAAGTAAATGAAGACATTTTTCGCATTTTACGTTTCAAACAAGTTTATTTGTCGCAATCTTCTTTCACGCTAACACTTAAAGTTCTCTTTTGCAAAAAAGCGTAATGCGCAGCCATAAAAATTACACATCACATATCACATCACACAGAGAAAACTCCCGTTTTACTGTGAAATTAAGTAGTAAAAAAACGGAATACCCCTCTGTAATAACAGTAATTTCAATTTCCATTATAGCATTTAGGTACGTTAGTATGTCTGACTGATTGTGAAGTGTAACTTATGGTCGTTGGTAGCTAATTTGTCATCCTTTCCCTTTTAGCACGAAGTGTGGTGTAATATGGTTTTGAATTTCATTTGGTGTAGTGCAGTGTAGGTAGGTACCTAAGCAAAGTGATTTACACCTTTCCCCAACTTTTATTCTTTCATAAGGTTATATTTCTTTTCATTTTTAGCAACTATAAATATACAGACGACTAGGTATTATTTTGTAGTTTTTTAAGAAATGCATGCAAAATCCAAGCGTGCATTAAGTTCATGCAATGCAAACGCATAAAATGCGTCTCTGTGAATAATTACCCAGGTCGTAACACAAGTTATTTGTCAAAAGAGTTATGTGCTAGTGCTAAGTGCTAACAGATATACAGGGGAAAAGTTTGTAGGTTGAGGTATTTAATACCGTGAATGAAACTTGCTTCACACTTGAATAAAATGTGAGTTTTAATGTGTAAATTACTTTGAAATAGTTGACATTTTAGGTACATTTTTTTAAAATGCGTATTCATTACTTCACATATATTATAATAGTAAAAACATATACTTACTCATCATTTTGTCCAATATCCAAAGTTGAAAATCTTCTGGCTTACAGGTATTTATTTGTCACATGTTACGATTCACTTGATTCCCCTTCATGGCTTTACACTCGTGATTATTTCCAGTTTGTAAGTACTGATTGAACACATTAAATCGGACTAATTTTGTAAATTTTGTGGTCAATACTACTTCTTTGACGTATTATAAAAAATTACTTGATGTACAGATGTGTTGGTAATCCATATCGAGCGTTGTGATTTTGTGATGTTAGAGGGATCTAAACTGAACCATCTCCGGGTTCCCTGATCCCTTAATTTTCTTATTGCTGAACTTTCACCGGATACCGATACTCTTCAAAACATGTTAACATTCCCAATCTTTCAATCATCACCAACTATCACAAAACCAGCAAGATAAAATGAACCATCTGCCTTATACATATCCATCATCAGTCACGGAACTTTTTTTTTCATTTATTTGTCTCCCTTTGTCTTTAATGACAACGGTGTCCACGATAAGGAATTGATGACTCGTTTCACTCTTCAACTTTTCCTTCACTCTCTTTCACAAGTTGTTTATTTTGTTGTTTTTTGCTTTATGTTGGGTTTCCTATCTTTTCCTTATCTCCATCATCGCTTTTCGTGTGTCTTTTTTGTTTTACTGTAAAACTTTTACTGTGAAATCACATTTTGAGAGCACTCCAGAGGCCCATTTTCATTCACACAAATGAGTCTCCTTCCTTTATCCCTTTCTATTTTTCTACTGCGAACCTTTTTCTATCTGCTAACTCGTTTCACTTTTACGCGTTTCTTTGTCTTGCTTCTGTGTCATATCTTATTACAAAAATATTACACATGAAGACACAAGGATGCAAGAAGCACGTTGCTTCTCTTGTTCGTTCGACACTGCTTACTAGCTGAGTGTGAGTGCTCAATTTACTTGGTGCTTCTACTGATCATATTATTGACGACGATGACGATGATGATGGCTATATGTAAATGCTCGTTCTTCTTATACTCGCTTACACGGAAAAATCATGAATTGAAACAGAAAAAGGCTGTGAGAAGAGTTGAGTGTGTCTGTGTATTCATGTAATAGTAGAGTATGTAGTATTTTATCTTTTCTTTTCCCTTCTGCTCCTCTGCACTTTTCTTGTGATGATTATGATGTAGGAAAGTGGAATGGAGTAGAACAGGCAGTAAAAGTGAATAGGATTTTTGGTTTGGTTATGGTTTGCGCTTGTGTTTTTGTGTTGTGTACGCAAAGGAAAAATGAGTTGTTGTAATAAAAGTCTCAAAGAAGAGGTTTTTCTTCTCCCTTCTTTTCTTTCATGTAAATCTTGTCTCTAGCTCCTTTTGTGAAAATGAGTGTGTAGAGAGTTTTGTGAATACACAGGGAGTACCATGTGGTAACGTAGAAAAAGTGTTGTTGCTGTTTTTTCTGAGGAAGATGAGGAGTGAGGAAAGCCGCAACAGTAAGAATGGGAGTCTATAATGTTCTCTCCGTAACAGGATATATCACACGGGATAAAAACAAATGAGACACGATGAGCCTTTTCTCTTGTTCCTTTTTCATAGACTATTTTTTCTCATGTTTTGCCTGCAATTTACTACGCTTAGAAGAAAAAACAAGAGAGAGAAAGAGAGTTTTAGGTATAGTATGTGTACTTGTACTTCTTAAGGAATGGCTTTTTCGTGACTGAAATTTAGGTGGCTTCAGTGAGTTTTGTATGTTGGTGTGATAAAAAAGAGAGTTGTTCTCTCCTTAGACTTCCGCAGACCGATATTTTTCTTTCTTGTGAGAAGGGAATGAGATGAGACCTTCCTTCCTTCCGTGACAAGAGCTTTGATGGTTGATGATGATGATGCGTCGTCGTTGTTGCTGCTGTTGCATTTGCATGAACACTAAATATACCGTGAATGAATGTACTTTATTTTATGGCGTGTGTGTATTAGGTTTGTCTAGAAAGTAGAAGATGTATTTATTAGAGTTGACGCTTCTGCCGTAATAATAATGGCCGTCCTTTGTAGCGGCACATTACTGGGAAAATGGGATTTTAAAACTCAACAGGCACAGGAACTACAACAGATGCTGTTATAAGGATCAAAATTGTGTGTGTGAATGCATGTACATCTGCTTATTATATTCCTGCGTTACAATGATAACATATTTTATTTTAAATTATATATATTTTTTAACCGTCAAGTTTTCTTTTTTTAATGCCAGTCTTTTAGTAATAGTCGTATAGTAATGTTGACGATGTGTCGTTGATATAAAAGTTGTGAGTAGGATTATTATTATATTTTTCTGTCATTTGTTGGAATGCTACTACGGAGAGTAAGGCATGCTTTTCAGGAGAGTCATGTTCCATACACAAAAGGGGCGATGAGGAATGTATAACACCAACACCACAGAAAAGCAGCGTACACACTACACCACCTCCACCATCATCATTCCAAAACAACACCACCAAGGAATCTTATTATTATTCATGTGCCATCAAGAAAACTAGATGAGCATTCATCACCATCATCTTCCTATTCATCAACAGCCGTATGATGATTTCCAGCGTGTCTTCCTTCCTTCTATATTAGCAGTTAGGTAGGGGGTTGCTGAGAACCGCCTAAAAATAGAAAAGAAAATTTACATGGTTAAGAATACTCATTATGTAAAAGCATCTGCATCTTTTTTTTTCTTTTAGATATGGAAAGCATTCATAAGGGAAACGCGTATGACCGTAAAAAGTTTTATAATTTCGGTTTCTACGTTAAAAGGATAACTGTAAAAATCTAGTATTCAGTGTCAGCTGCTGTTCTCATCGTTAGTGGAGTTGTATTTGAACGTGAGAAAAGAATGGAATAAAAGTGCATTGCCTGTAAAATGTCATAAGACCATCATTTCCACCTCTAACACACAATTCATTAAACAATTGTAAATGGAATGAAGGCAGTTAAGAGAGAATAAATTAAGCAGTTGCCATTTCGTAACAGGAAGAAAAAGTAAAACAAAAGAGAAAAAGTGTGTTTTGGCATATTTTTCTGGTAAGATAAATGTTACGGTTAATTCTCATCATTTCTCCTCCTCTGCATACTTGTGTGGTGTACTATGAGTGAGTGATATGCATACACAGTTCATACATGCATACAGGTTTCACTTTACAAGTCGACATCAAACGACAAGTAGCAAAAAAGTGGTTTGTAATTCAGCGAATTTCCTATTTTTTCATCTTCATTTGTTATGCACCACGGCACTATTGGAGTAGAACAGAGCAAGTTAAGTGTAAAGTGATGTGCTGCTAAGTATTTCTTTTAAAAGATCGACACTCCACTCAACAATCTCTTTGCGAAAATGTAAATGCAGCCAAGGAAAAAAAGAAGGGATTGAGGTTTGCAAAAATCTCAAAACAAAACGTCCGTCAGCAGAGACTCAAGCCAAAAAAAACCAAGCCCAACATACTTTGGCTACAATCATCATCACAAATTTAACATTCAACACACACCTTTCACATTTACAATTCGCACACGACTGTAGAAAGTACATCAAAGAGCTGCTACATATTTAAGTGATATCAATGATCTTCAAAATATAACTTTTCCTTTCTTCATAATTATTGTGAACTGTGCTGTTTTATTTGTGTAAATATGTTAGGTTGCATGCATACCATGTGTCATGACATCTACATTCTTCCAGTTATTTTTGCATCTCTCTCAAAATAAACTGAAAATGTAACGTCGCAAGTTGCAACATAGAAACTCTTCCATTAAAAACCAGCTTATTGACAATTTACGGCAAAGGTAAGCTTTGCATGAAACCGCATACCAAAATGTACAAAAAGGTTATGTACGGATAATTTGGGAGATGGAAATGTGTGCGTAGTCAAATTAAGTGTATTCGTCTTCTCATTTGGAATTGCAATTGACTTGAGGATATCATCTTGATCTCATATTGCAATCAACAAAGTCATCCTATCATAAGGAAACTATCTTGGCTTCTGCTGTCAGTCAGTCAGTCCCCACATGGTATACATATATTGTGACTATATGATGAATACAATCATGTTCCTTATGCAAATACATGAAGACTGAAGTATATATATGTATAATAAAATATGAGGAACTTTCTTTCTGCACCAATAGACTTGACTTGACTACACACAGACGGTAAATAGACGCAGGTTCAACGAAAGTCAAAACATTCCATCCCACTGTAGTTTTTGAGTGGAAAACTTTAGGAATTTAACATAAAATTGACTGCCGAACAGGTTAAAAAATATTACGATACGTTTCTATTTTTTCTGTTTGGTTTTAGAAGAAAGTTTTCTTCTTTTTCATGATGATAGTTTTCAAAATTCGAAATGGGAGTGAGTCGAAATTCAATTATGAGATTGGGATGGAAGGTATACGCCAATGGCTGAATTTTTAAAAAGAAATACATGTGTGTAGGCACCCAACTTGAATTTCTCCGACTTTTGAAGGGAATAAAGAAACAAACGGCACCACTGTCAGTAGGATTGAGGGTAAAGAATGCACTAAATGTCATTGAGTGATCATGATCACCGTGATGATCATGTTGATCATGAAGATGACTGCTGAATGCACAACACGACAGGACAGAGTTAAAACGCTCACTTTTCTCGTATCTCTGATCTAATGTTGTGACTCTTTATGTGTCTAATGTATATACATTAATGATGCGATTCTACTGTAATAATGATGCCAAACACATAAACACAAGGCAAAACGACGCAGAGAAGAAAAGAGAAAATTTTATGAACAGTGAACATCGCATATAAAGATGGTCTGCATAAATTTAAACTACACAAGCCTCTTTTTCAATTCAATGATTCTCGACTTGTGGACTCAACCTTTTCTGTAAAACAAACACACGTTTTTTTGTGTAGTAGTAACATTTACTCGAAAGCTTTATAGAGACAGAGAGTCAGTCAGAATTAAGATAACATGCACGTTTTGAACGAAGTTGGAATTGGAATGGATAAGAAAACCAAACCACACACATAGCTTAGCTTGGAAAAGGGAAGGAATTGATTAGTTAGGCGAACCGATAAACCATACCACGTACTTTGCGATACAATCCCAAGTGACTGATGATGATGTTATATTATAACGTTCAACGTTTCTGCTACCAGACAAGATAAATAAATGGATGAAAAATAATATAAAGAGAAAACTGAAATACTCTTGGTTGTTAAAAAGAAAGGGACAAGTTATATTACCTTGTTTATTGTTTATGCTGGCCTACTAGAGAAAAAAATAAATCAAAACTGAAAGCCAATGAAATTCTATTTATTCACCATCATCATCACGTACCAAAATTTCACATTTTGGATATTAAATGCAGAAACAGCAGAATATAAAACGATAAACGACAGTTTTTTTTGCAAACTGTTTGTCTACTTATCCGATCCGGATTTGGATCTGTTGACTGAAACTGTGTGGAAAAATTAGATTAGAGATGCATTATTTGCTTCTTGTCCTTTTTGTGGTGACTGTTGAGTTGTCTTGTTTTGTCGTTACAAGAGTAAAATTCAGATCAAGACAAAAGCACAAAAATGTCGTGTACAAAAATACAACAGTTTTTTTCTTCAAAGTGAGATTTGCACAGTAATCTAAACTATTACAAAAACACGTAAAACACACACACACAGCAAGTCTGTAGACATGTATGTATGAATCTAGAATTATTGTCAGAAAAACGACAGAGAAGGATTTATTTTCTGTCTTTTTATCTGTCTTGCCTGACAAAATAATATTGTAATCTGTCAACCGAGAACCTTTTCCGCTATCTCCACCATCACCAGAAGCGAAAAGTGGAATAACCACCGAGTTTTATTCGCGATATTATTTGTGGAAAACGCTAAAAAGCAATATAAAACAGGCAGAGTTTTAAGATAATCATGAAAAAACGTCTTTTCCCTCTGGTGACTAGAGCCGCGGTGATAAAAAATGCTATGAAAAAGGGAAGAGGATGGATTGAAATGGAATATTTATTTCGCGAATGAATGAAAACGACTGGAAAAACAAGATTAGTATATGATTATTTTACTCTTTTTCCGCTAACCTAGCAAAACGCTAACTCAAGTCAAGTCAGTTTCAGATTTTTTACCCTGTCTTAAAAAGGGAAACTGTTAAAATGAAATGTGTGTTTATCTGAAATCTTATTCCTTTTGTCAATTCAGTTAATAGTCTGAAGTAGAAGCATAACAGAACAGCTATGTGTTTACTTCAATCTATGCTGATAGTATAGTGCTTGTGACAGCCCCCATCACCATTTTTAGCCATTGCGATGATTTGCTATTATATTTTATGGCTGCTGTTACGGTGCGATATACGAATTGACTAAATAAGTCCAAAGTATAACAAACCATTCAGCAAAATCCTCTTTTCATCATCATCACATCATCATCTTGTATATTTTCTTTCCAGCGAAAAACATCTTCATCAGCAATATTGTCCTTCTTTTGGCTTGTCGTCTTGTAGAAAGGAAGCCCAATAAACACAAAAAATGCTGTATTAATTCTGTTTTATGGAATTATTATTGTGGTTGTGTGTATTTAATGGTGGCGAGTAGTAGTGACATGTGTGTATTTATCATCGTTGGATGACGTACAATTCTCTACTCTGTGGGGATGATGATAAGCCGTCGTCTCCATGCAAAGCTTAGTAGCATCATCGTCTGCAGGTTTCTTTCAGCCACTAAGACGATGGTGGATTGGATGGAGAGTGGGAAAACGTAGAATAAAAAGAAGACTGTGTCGACAGGATAAGAGGATTCTTGTTATTCTTTTCTATTCTTTTTTACTCTCATTTTCATGATCGTGACTCACAACAAAAAAAGTAAAATCTTAAGTCTTGCTGCCTCACAACTCTCCCATGCTTTGTGCTGTGTGATTGCTTTTCTGGTTTTACTTATTGCTACACTTGCCATGATATATTGGAAATATATTAGGTAGAAAAGCTACTCACTCGTACAATTGTCACTCACTTTGCTTACTTCCAACTTCGTTTTTTCTTGAATACAGCTCTAAAACCTCCATTAGATGTAGTGAAAGAGTTTAAACATTAAAAGTGGAACATAAAAGAAAATTATTTCTTTCCAGATGAGCCAATAAGAAGTAAAAGGTAGCAAAGGCAAGAAATTCTTTAAAAAATAATAACTCAGCTTATTATTCTGTTTGAATGAATAAAAAGGATGTGCAGTCAACTTTTATTTCCACAATCAAAAAAGATATTACGTTTTTACGCAGCTGCTCTGCATATTTTTTGTTACTTTTAGTGCATTTCTCAGTATTCCCTCAAAAATAATCTTCCCATTCCATATTTTAATGTAAGTATATTATGTGATTGTGATATTATGATGATGAGGATTGCTGACTCTGTTACGTGGTATGCTCCTTTTTTTATAAAGAGCAGTCTTTTCTACTTACTGTCTATATAATGTCATTACGAATTTCATCAAGAGTGAGCAGGAGGAACCCTGGGCTTGTCAGCGTAATGATATCATTTTTCTTAGCATGTAATCCTATTATAGGCTATCATTATAGCATGAACATTGCATAAGTATGTTGTCTGCATAGTATATACTTACGTGGGAGAGAAAACAAGGTGAAATAGTCGTGACATATGAAAAAAGATGTCAAACGAACACGAAAAATCCGATTTTTAGCATTTGCATTTTCCGCCCGTGGAATTTAATAAGAACTTCTTGAACTGTTTAACTCGACTAACATAAAAAGGGATGATTAAAATTTGAAAATTATTTGTCGTACTTTTCATGATTTTCTAGTAAAATTGCTGATGTTAAGTGAAAAGCTTCACCCAGCAGCCCCAAAAAAAACCGAGAGAAGGATTTATTGAATCAGATCTTGTATATTGTGCATATAAAGATGCACGCATACAAATTGCTTTAAAATGACACCATTTGAAGCCCACATTCTGATCCAGCAAACCACCATACCTGCTGCCTCATCTTCCCCCAGGAGAAATAATACCAACCGAAGCACATGTGTTAGCAACACTCAAACTAAGCTCAACGCCACCACTTCCACCAAGCCCACCTACTCCAACAGCAGCGGTGGCACCGAGTCGATTTTGGAAGAAGCCTTGAAATCTCACCGTCTAAATCCCAACATTAGATTCAAAAACGAGAGTTTGCTCTGTACCACAATCAAAAAGAGCTGCCCAAATCTGCTAAAACTTTTCCTGGAACATGGTGCTGATCCCAATCTAAAGAGTTATGAAAATGGCAGGTATGAACCTGCTCTCATCACTGCCGTTCGTTACAAATCCCTGCCTTGTGTTCAAATCCTACTTGAGTATGGTGGAAACCTGAGCAAAACCAACTTTTACGGGTACGGCTATATACATAAGTACAAAAGGCTGTTGGCGTTCGTTTCGTTGGCTCATAAAATGAATGAATAGACATCCCATATTATATGACCATAATAAGCGCTTTCACTCACTGCTCTACTTTACCAATTTAAGAGCAATTCGTAGAAGTAATAACATCACAAAATTTCTCTTGATATCATTCTTTTTTTGTTTCATAATCCAACAAAATGTCTCTTGTAAAGTCACTTTTTTGAATAAAAATTCCCTGCTTTATGATTTTCATCCATAAATATTTTTTTAGCTTCTCAAAAAATGGGGGAAAAAGTTCACTTAAAATGTCAAGCGATGCCAATAAAAATCCTTTGTGTAAATCAAACTACTTTTTTATGATTCCATTACAACAATGTAGATTTACATACACACAAAGTATAACTTTTTTTATGATGCTATTTTACTGCAGAACTGACGCAATATTTCAAGCTGTCCACGAGAACGCCTTTGAAATCTTAGAGTGTCTTCTATCCGAATATAAGCCGCAGCAACAACAAAGCTTTTATAATCATCGTCATCATCATGATCGTCATCCTAGCAGCAGCACCATCAATGCAAAAGATTATCAGAAACGACAACGGCGGCAGAAGGACGTGCCAGCAGCACTTTCATCGTCATCATCAGAATCAGAAACAGCAGCTCTGCCAGAATCATCATCATCATTCACACTCCCCCCACCACCACCACACCAGTCTATTAATATTCAAAAGACCACCACAACAAAAGGAAAGGATTCAAGGGAAAATAAACCAGTCGTGTTAAATAGAGAAAAGCCATCCAATAACGCTAATAATAATAGTCGTAGTAGTAAAGGCCATGAAGAGGATGATGATGGGGATGGTAATATCGATGATGATGATCATGTGCTCTGCCCTTTCTACTACGCCCTAAACTATGCCCCGTCATATCCGAGTAAACGGGAATCACTTGTACGACTTCTTCAATCATACTATAAATGCAAATGTCTTGAAGAAATAGCAAGCTGCCATCAAAGCAATTTTGAGGAAGATACTGCTCCTATCGAACAAGAGGAAAACGCAAAACAGACAAGAAATTGTAAAGCAGTGGCTGGCGATGAGGCAAAAGAATGCTGGAACGTTGTCCGTAGTTCTTATGCAAACTTTTCTGGGTGGTGGCGGTGGTGGTATGCGAAATCTGTTCCGCCTGCTGGTTATGATGCTGCTCATGTTGATGATAGTGTCCAAAATTATAGAACACAGGAGCAGTATCGTGCTCATGATCATCATCACTATCAATGTGATCCTATCCCATCCACTAGTTCTTTTGTGGATGTTGATAATGAAAATGATATTAAGTTTCTGCTTCCAGCAGAATCGAGCGGCAAAGGTGGAGAAGGAAATAAGCTTTGTAGGAGCAACTTGTTTCCTTACAAAATATACAAGATCCATGGAAAATGTCATACCATAAAAGAGAATGAGTCATCATCAACTCCATCGCCAGTATCTGTATCATCATCAGCATCGTCATCGCCAACACCAGCAGCAACTGCTAATACTAGAACAACACGTGTACATAAACGACCATCGTCAAGTTTCGTTATTCTCGTGGGACCTTTGAAGTTATCATGTATTACAAGGGAAGTGATCCGCGATCAAATTAAATTGTGTGGCAGCCGGGCTACTAGGAATATCAAGAGAAGCTGTAAGAATATTATTCAAACAACTACTTCAGCTCCAGCTAATGGAACTACTCGAGAGCAGCAGAACGAAGGGAGTCAGCGAAGTGGTGAATCCACTGTTGCTCCTGAGCCTTTAGAGTTATGGTTAAAATCAGAGGATTATTTCAACAGGATGAATTTTCGGAAAAGTTTGGAAACCTTAATGATGCCATCCTCTTTGATGGATTACATTTTATACAAGAATATTCACTGGAGTGAGAGCAGAAGCTGGAGTACCCTGTTGTCGTCGAGTGGGATACGGTTGTCGAGGAGAAGGGATGGAAACGAGTATACTACTGTGGCTGCGACGGACGCCGACGACGACAACTCAGCAGCAGCAGTAGACGACAACGTAGGAGAAAATAACGAGCTCAGCAACAATATCAAGCTAATTAAGAGAGATCTCGAGTTAAATATCAACTACTTTGCAATTTATATTTATTAGCTAACTTTCTCTTCGAGTTTTGTGCACTGGTGTGCATGTTATGGAAAAAGTCTGATGAGGAGACCATTAGGAAAAAGGGAAATAAGGTATACAAACATATTGTATTGATCTTGTAGATTGTATGGAATGTAAATACGATATACTTATACGAAACCAGTGAAAGGGTTGAATTATGTAAATTTTCAACATTAGACATACATAACTACTTGTCGACTCTTATGTGCCATATGCAAAGGCACACATGCATGTAATACGTAATACAAATACTTATGAATGAATAGTTTTGTGCTACATTATTGGTTTAAAATGAAACTTTTTTGCTTTAGTTACATTTTTACTGAGAGAGTCAAATAATCGCAGAAGCAACAGAACTTCGGTCAACACTTGACTACTAAAGGCTCTTTACTTTTCGTGGGGGAAAAATTTCGTAGGAGAGAGTGAGTGTAGGAAGGGCTTCTTCTACTTTTTCTAGCAACATACGACACGACAACTCGCCTTTTTGCACAAAACATGTAACCTAATCGAAAAACTCAGCAGGAAATGTAAAAAGGTCATTTTATTTAGACTTTAGACATAAGCAATTTTCTTCCTCCATTTCTTTTTTTTACTTGACTGCTTTTCACACACTTACGTTATAGTACCAACTCACTCAAAATACACTGGGCGACGATGATGATGTTATTATTCGGGGAAAAGGGGGAAAATATAGGAAAGAAATAAGAGAAGAGCAAGAAGACGAAGAGGAACATCTTGAACATTTCATTTTCAAAAAAAAAAACTTTATACATGTCTTCTATATCCTTTTAACGTCTGTCTAGTTGGCAATGTTTTATTTTGTATACATGTAAGTATTATTATGATTGTATGACTTTATAGTGTCGTGTTTCTTCTGGTGAAAAGATAAGGAGCTTGGTTCAGAAAGTATATGCCTTGCATTTATCTTTATATTTTAGTGCATGTGTGTGTGTGTGTATCATACATGAAATGATAGGATTATTATTATGGAGAAATACGCGATAAATGGAGAAAATACTTAAGGATTTTTTATTTGAACTGGCTTGAGTGGGGTTGACCCTTTTTCCCTGGAATTTCTATTTCCAGTAAAGCTAGTGGCAAACTAACTGCCATTCTGTCTTTTAACTTTCACATTAAGGAAAATGAAAAAGTTCACTGGTACAATTTTGCACTCAAGACATGTGTTACTGTCTATTTTTTTGTTCTAAGTTAACTACTTTGTAAAATACAGAGAAATGGATATAGGAGGTAAGCGATGCATAATGTAATATTGCTCTGTAATGTGTGACACGTTAGTGAAAGAAGGGAAAAAATAAAAATAAATGCATGCTTGTGTAGATATATATCTGTATGCTTTTACGCAAAGTTGTAAAGTTAACTAGTTTTACACAAAAACAGTATCCTGTCCTGGGCGGAATAAATATAAAGAAAGGAAACTGGAAGAAAATCAAGCGAACTTTTCACTGAGCACGAAGAAAGCGAAGAGTGGAGTAGAAAAGAGAAAGATGTCATTTGAGTAATGACTCGCAAGTGAAAACTTTTTTCCCTTTAAATGGCAATGAATACCATTTAGAGAACAATTCCTTGCTGATGAACACGAAGAGAAGTGAGGGAATAGGAGAATAGGATAAAGAGAGAAAAAGGAAACTAATGCACTGCGGTACTACACTGACTGTGTGGCTAAAACTGCAAAAAGGGAATGGATGATGGCGGTGACTGAATTATCATAGGAAAAGGGTGTTGTGCATATAGCATTACGACAAAAAATATATGTACCTATGAATGCTTTCACTCCACATTCACCGGAGTAGAAGAAATGACAGAATTGTAGAAAAGTGTTACGTAATACATGTATGTATATATATTTTTGGGAATTTCGGGTGGTGGCGATAGTTTGAAAGTTTTCACGTTAACGAGCAAATGAATAAGGGATGACTAGAGGGAGAAAATAGGAGTGAAGAGAGGTATGTATATGATGATGGCGTAAAAAGGATGAGAAGATAATAAAAAGATTTTGGATTTAGATTAAAGGATTGTAAAATGTGTAATACATGAAGCATTAATAGTTTATGAGAGTCTTCATAGCCGCAGCCGACAAAGAAAAAAAAGAAAGTTTGGGAACAAACGTACAGAGAGATATGTATACACTGTGAAATAGATACACTAAAAGGAAATGTGCTCTGCTTCTCTGTTGCTTTTATTTTAGAAGTTTGGAATTGTAATTGAAGGAACTGCTGGGGGGATTCTGATATGCTTCGCTAAAAGGTGTATACATACTTATATTTTTGTAACTTTGCTGACTTTCTCCTGTGGACGTCGTACGCTGTAAGCGTTTATCGCATCCTTTTTTTAAAGTAGGTAGAAAATCTCCGGAGAACTTTTGTGCTTCATTTAATGTCAAATCGATCCCTGGGGCCTTTGGATAGCTTGAAGTGCAAGTGTTGCTTGTTATACAACTGTTATACTGCTTATTGTTCATTGTGTACTTCAGGCAATACTAATGGCAGAATTTTAATGATGTAGACCTATTAACTTGCCGTTCTGATAAATTGGATGAGACTAGTAAATATGAACATATATATACAGCGAGAGCATCCGTTAAGTTCCACTTGAATTTGAAAAAGAAAAGGACTCCCTTGTATACGTTTGTAAAATCTGATTACTTTTGTAATGAATTTTATTGCACACTGTGTGCATTTATTAGAGCACAAGGAATCCATAAAAAGTTTTCTGCTGATAATGCCATGCTGTTAAAAAGGAAGTGCCGCCGTAGCGAAAATCAGGCATCGTAAAACATAACTTGTAAAAAAATATGAACTAATTTTGCTGTACATTTAGCACTAAATAGCACACATTAGTTTTAGATGATGATGATAACAAACTAACGGCTAGACTAGAGATTATGTATATACACATCGGATAATCATCATTCATTCATTCATGTGATCTAAATGGTTATATAGTACACTAGCCGTACATAAAAACGTCACAGTAAAAAAAAGTGTTGACTGTGTGTGTGTAAGGGAAAACCATGTTTCTTTCACACTTTCCCTTGTTACCGTTCTTACAAAACATGCTTTGATCGTTTAACAAAACGTAATGAGATAGAAAAAGTAAATTGTGTGCAAACTGAAGGCGAACAACGACTGCAATACGCCACGGTAAATTATCTGGAAGAGATTACTGTAGGCATTCATAACACCCATTTATGAAAATGTATTTTTTTTCTAGTTTCCACTAGTTTTCTGCAACCGTGTGCAAAACTGTTGTATTTTTGTCTGTGTGTATAGTATGTGTCAGCGTCCTCGTTTTCATTATCTGATTTTCACTGGAAAAAGTAAATAAAACAAAAAATACTACCTCTTTTGTAAGCCTGCCTGTAATATGTATAGTATATTATTTTGAAATCTTGTTTTTATCACACATGCAAACATTGAAACTGAAATCCTCATTTGAATGGAAAGTTTTTTCCTCCCGAAAATTCATACACATTTACGTGTATATTATGTACTTTTATACAATGTGGTCATATACGGAAAACTAACTAAAACCAATGCCAGACTTAAACCATATCATATTATCAAACTTGAAGTAGTAATCATGATGCCACGCTGCGCTTAATGTTCCTGTGGGCACAGACACGTTCGAAAACAAAGTAAACCACGACCAAGCATGAAACATGGTTAATTTCTGTTTTCTACTCAAGTCATCACTAGATTCAGAGAGTTGACGAGTCCCTAGTTAAAATTTTCCGTTAAAAGCAAAATAAAAACTCTCACTTGCTCTTCTTCTTGTGTTGTTACATTTTAGTAAAATATATATACAACTTCCACCCAGGAACTATTTTACATGACATTGCTCATGCAAACAATGAATGGATCAGCATCATCACCATCATCACAACGCATCGCCATCAGCGGAAAAAAGAAGTCTAGAGAGGAATTGTGAAATGAAGTAAATTGGATATTGGTTAGGAAGCTTTTTCTGCAAAATAGGGAGCCTGACAGAGACTGAGAGGTCGCCGGAAAACATGGAAAATGAATCTATACGCTGATGTTGTGTTGTGAATACTTAAAATTTTATGTAAAAAAGTAAAGAACAGCCAACAGCCTGCTCTACTCAACTCCACCGTTGTTGCATGAGTTTCTAATTTTCTAGTGTGTTGGAAATCCAATAAGCTCTCTGCTAACAACACAACGCACAACCTTACTTAATACGACACGACATTCTTATATTCAGCCACTCGCTCTCACTTGAATATGCACTACCTTGAATATTAGTTTTAGACAGACTGACATGCAATGTGACACTTAACAGTGCATATGCATGCCTATATATGCCATACACGAAAGCATCTACAAACTTACGTGTTACTTGCTTTTTAAGTATTTCTCCATATCTTTTTTTTAAACAGGATGTGATATTGTGATATAACCCATTTAAGATTCACAGAACATGTGATGTGAATGAGAGCAAGCGAACTAAAAAATGTACATACATAAAAAAGCATGCTGCATACTCCTTTTATCCAAAATCCTTTTTTTCAATTCCAACATGCATACCATGTACCAGCAAACACCCGGCCCGGCCAGTTGGATGATGTTTAGTATGTACATCAGTATGTGGTGTGATGCATAATAATAAAACTGTGAAACGAAGTAGTAGTAAAGTAGTAGATTGAATTTGACTGATACACACACATACGATAAATGAATGACTTATGTTATTATTCCACGCAGATTTTTTTCATTATAAATTCAAAGGAAAAGAGGCAGGTAGAAAAACAAACCCCGTTTTTATCTCCTTTATTTGAGGTACACGTCATTAATGTTTGTGTACATACTTTGAAGCTAACTAACTTTAACGGTTACGTGTTACTGGTACTAGACAACACACAAGTGCTCACTGCTCACACGCCTTCGTTCATTAGTGTAAGTTTGTTTTGTGTGGAACGTGAAGTTTTTAGTGGTTGAACAGGAATATACAATAATCTTACACAAAACAAATTGGACATCTGCTACAATTTTTTTTTATCCTATTACTAGGCTTACTAGAAATGTCAACGTGTTCTTGTTGACTTGACGTGTGTGTGTGTGCGTAAGTACTCTATGTAATCAGCGTGTGTTGTCGTCTCTGCCACCGTAAAAATATACATATCTACTTTTAGTATTACTTGAGTATTCGTCGTGTGATAGGATTGGGACTTTATTCTTGATAAAAGAAATACAGTTTTTATTGGCAATTTTGTAGGAGTCCAGAAAAGGAAGTAACACCAAATTAAATAAATTGCTGTTTACCTTTTCTTCTTTTTTCCAACCATCATTTTCCTCATCAAAACGTGTAACAAGTAAGTAAACAAGCACAGGTGTGAAAAACAGCGATATAATTTACTACTCTAGTTGTTAAGATAAAAAAAAACAATTTTCTTACCTTTTGCTTGTTATCGGCTTTCTTTCTTCGGGTGGCTCACACAAAAAATCGGTATAGGATTAAGTAAAGCTGCAATAATACTGCAGTAAAATGTTCTGCTGTTATTATGCTGCGGTTGTTGTTGCTGTTTTCCTTATTTGTGTGAATGTGACTGTCTGTGACTTTAGTACATTTTCCATTTGAGAAGTACCTTTTCCTTAATTTACCTCGCCATAAGGGGCCCTATTTACTTGTTACTTAAAAGGAGTAAAAGAGTCAAATAAAATCCAGAATAAAAACACTAAAAAACTTTTCTCTTTTTCGGTTTGAGTGATGATAGTAGTAAATGTGTCTTTTTACTATGCGCCTTCTTTTTTCGGCTTCTCTTTCTACGTTATTGTGGTAGCAGTTGATTATAAAAAAGTAAGTGTACTGGGCTACAAAAAGACCCTTAAAAAAGTGCGCGTGGAGGGAGCGCTATGTTGTGTGTTGGAAAGTGGCTGCAGTAAAACTGGCTCTAATCTGTCCAGTTCCACTGGTATCCATGCTATCCTCCATCCAACGCTCCTTTACAGAGTAACTCCAACCATTTACCACCGTTCCACCTCCTCATTCCATTCCCCACTATCTCTGTCTCTCTGCTTTTATATTTGTGTGCAGTTGTGCATTGCCTAGTTTCCCTCCAACAAAAACAAAATCCTAACATTCAACAACTCCACTTTTTTCCTTCATTCCTATTCTCACTTCTAAACATGTCTCTGCATCCATGCAAAAAAAGGAAAGCAAGTGAAAAGTTCCAACACTTTCCTTTTTCCACCGTAAAATTCCTTTTCAACATCAACAACAACAACAGCACATCTTCTCCCTTTCTCCGTTTTCTTTCTTTCTTTCCTCTCCTCCTCCTACTTCTTCTTTTCTCACTCACAGTTCCAGCTCAAAGTTATATAATAATTCTTTTCTCTCTATATACTCATTTCCCATGCAATGCAGCACACACACAAACACAAAGGATAGGTTTCTGTAACTTCAAACTACAAAGACTTGTATTTCACTACGAGAAACATCAGCGATAATAATAGACGATGGTGGTGGTATGGTAAAAGAGAGAACAAGTCACACTCATCATCCAGGCAAGCAGGCAGACTCAGACTCTACAAGCAGAAGAATCTACAGAGTTACTATTACATAAATACATAACCAAAAAATACTAAGCTATGAAGAAGACACGACACCACCGAAATTTCTTGTAATATACCTACCATTACCACATCACTACTTTCACAGTCACACAACTCACATCACAAGACCATTCCTTTCTCTTGTTTTTTTTTCTTTCTCAAACTCCCAGTCTCCGTCTCTCTCTCTCACTCTCCTTCTTTCATTCTTTTTCCCCTTTTCTGTCCTCATCTCTCAACGAAGAAAAAAGAACCTAAACTGTCGCAGTCGCATCATCATCAACATCAGCATAGAAATAGAAGCAGCCACACAACACCACCATACCATTTCCAGAAACAGAACACGGCGAGTGAAAAACTACACTGCTTTCATTCTTCTTTTCTTCGCATCTCCTTTTTTTACCAATACAAAACCCAAAAATACAAGGCTATAAGGATAAAATTGATGTTGGTGGTGGTGGATGGCGATGATGATGATGATTCAGAGACACAATAAAAATAATACCCTTAAAGGGATGGAGACAAGGAGAGTGAGAGAAATGTTTTTTTTTTGGGAATGATATGATGTGAATGAGAGCGAGAGTGAGTGAGACAGAGAGAGACGAATAAAAAAATAAAGCCAAGCCAGTAAAGGATTTCTCTAACAACCTTGTTCAAAATCCCCATATATTTTTTTTCTATATAAGAGCAAAAAGGAACCCTGTCAAGTGCAAAAATAAACTAACTTTTCATGCTATTCATTCTCCTTATTTCTCTACTTCCCCTGCTTTTTTCCTCTTCTATTCTGTTGCTTTCAACCGTGTTTTTTTCACGTTCAGCCAACCAAACCAAAGGGAAAAAAACTCGGAGCTTGTTATTTCAGGATTCTCTGGACTCCTTCTCTTCTCTCTGCTTCTCCTTTCACTTTTCTCGGTGTGGTCTCCAACTTCTTATGAAGGTGGTTTGGTGTTGGTGAAAAAAGTGAAAGCCGTACCAAATCTGCACCAAGAAAGAACTACAGAAAATACAATAAGGCATATGTATACATTTTTCGTGTAGAAAAAGCTTACACACTGGATACATTTTTACCCTTTTTCCTTGTTTGCCAGCTTGGTTGGTTGGTTTTGGCTTTCCCTGCTTTTTTTTCTTACGATGAGCCCAGAAGACGAAATAAAAACATATAGAATAGAAGCTAAGCTTGATTGAAGCTAGAAGCAAAAAAGTTTTTTTCTTTCTCCTCTAAACTTGGACTCGACGGGCGACTAGAGGAACGTAACGACAACAAAAAAGCAACAGAACAAAAAAATATCCACTCCAAAGAGCTTCGAAGAATCTGACGAGACACGGGCAGGCATATCTCCCTCCAGAAGCCAAGCGATGCGATGAGTTTGGCAAACCAAAAAAAAAGTATCAAGTCCAGTTTAGTTACATATATTCCTTTTCTTTCCACTAGGAAAAACCTATACAGCAAGCCATACATTATTGATCGAATGTGCACACTGAAACAGCAGCAGCAGAAGCCTTTTTCCGGGAGCTGAGTTATCATCCACCTCCTCCTCCGCCACCACTGTTTTCTTTCTGTGTGTTTGTGTACCTTTTTTCCCTTGCGCTCTTTTGCCTGAGCACTTTCCATTCAGAGTTGGCTTGGCTGGTAAGCATGCATGCATACATATTATATTTGCTTGCACCCTCTTTCTTTCTTCCTTGTGGTGTTTTCACTTTCCAAAGTTATATCATGATCTGTGTGTTTTAGTGCTTCTAGCTAGACTCTCCTCCACTCCACCAACAACACATTACACATTACAACCACCATATTCCATCAGACGTAATAACAAACATTGCTTTTAAAGCAATATAAAAGTAGCGTAGCATGTACAAAAAAATGTAATTGTCAGAAATAATCACGCAAATAACTATTATTTAAAAAAAACATAGTCAGGCAGGTTTACATAAAGTGCTCGTGTACACATATTTAATTCTAGACCAAGTACTTGTGGGACCACCGGAAAAGAAATGTATTGATGATGTTGACAGGATGAACAGATAAGTCTAACAAAATTAGCAAGTAGCGCTACGCTGCGGGTTGAACAGCAGTTCTCAATTCGCAATAACTAGACAGTCTGAATATCTGGAGAAAGGTGATAATACATAAAATACCAATATCCCACATGGTTCACTTCACTTGACTATCCATCCCATTTCAATTTTTTGTTTCACTTTTTGACCATCATCATTATAAGGTTTTTGGTATTCTGGTCTGGTCTAGTGAAAGCTGGAGTAAAGTGGAGGAGGCAAAGGGTTCTATTGAGTAAAAGCAAACATACTTGCAAGATAATAATAGACATAAAATGTGTTTGCTCTGTGTTAAGGCACTTCAACTGGAAAGCTTGTGAGTATTCCATCATATTTTTTTTTGTTCGAGAAGAAGTTGACTTTTATATAAAATATTGTAATCTTTTGGCTGGTTTGGTTTGGTTGGTGGTGGTAAAAGTATTGATATTTTTGGTGGAATGTAAGGATTGTCTTATGGAAAAAGTGGCCTTTTTGTTTGGGACTGGTTATGAGAGAAAGTAGAACAAAAATGAGACATGAAATGAAAGATATTTTTTGCTTTGAAGTGTGTGGTGATGTGTCTCTGTGTGTGAACATATGGCAGGCTGGATATTAAAATTTGATCATGTGGAAATAAACTGGAGAAAAATGATTTTTATGAGTGGATATTTCTCTCTGGGAAATGAAAATGAACAATTGTGATTTGAGCTGTTAAATTTTGTATGTACATGACATAACAGGCAGACAGAAAATAGCCTGAAGTTGTATTTTGGGAGTTTAAATATTTTTGAAAAATATAAAAGTGAAAACAACTCGCATGTTGTTCACCAACGCAATCACGAAATTGTGTCGTTTTCACCAACCTTTAGTTTTGTTTCGTTCTTATGGATTTATTCCTTCCCATCTTTTGTTAAAAGCAGCACCTCCGCCCCCTCCTCCTCCACCACCACCTCCAAGGCAGCCATCTACACAAAGTTTGATTGGAATTGTGAGGAAAAGGAAAGGAAGAAGAAAGATGGGTTCGAGAGAAAATACGTTGGTGTTGTTTGATGTGGATGGAACGTTAACACAATCCAGACAAGTAAGAGCAATACAATTTAAATAGTATATTGAAGTTAGCCATGTCACTGACGTCTAGTGAAAAAGATTTCATTTTTTGTTCCATCCAGAATATTCAACCTGATTTCTATAAGTTTCTGGTGAACGAAGTAAAGCCAAAGTTTAAAGTTGGTGTAGTTGGTGGCTCGGATCTGGGTAAAATCTGTGAGCAACTAGGAGGCGGAACTAAAGGTAATTTTGTTTGGAACAGCGTTACATTGTTAAATCTTAAATAATTTTTAAATCTAACCTGTCTTTGTTTTATTTTTTCATAGTGATAAATGATTTCGATTACGTATTTGCTGAAAATGGACTGGTAGCTTATGGGAAGGGAGAACTTCTTGCAACTCAATCCATTCAGGCGTACATTGGAGAGGATAATTTGCAGCGATTTATTAATTACGCCTTAGCCTATATGTCCAAGATAACTCTTCCACTGAAACGAGGTACCTTTATTGAGTTTCGAAATGGAATGATTAATGTTTGTCCAGTAGGACGTTCCTGTTCACAAGAAGAGAGAATACAATTCTATGAATATGATAAGGTAAATTTCTAACTGTCATTTTAAATGCTCTTTGATAGCTTGGTTTAATTTTACAATAAAATTGGGATTTTTTCTGTACAGGTGCACAAAATTCGGGAAACAATGGTCGAAGACTTTCGAAAAGAGTTTGGCAACTTGGGTCTTCAGTTCTCCATCGGTGGACAGATCAGTTTCGATGTTTTTCCCAAGGGGTGGGATAAAACCTACTGTCTCAGCTTCCTGGATAGTATTCCAACCATTCATTTCTTTGGGGATAAGACTTCCCCTGGAGGAAACGATTACGAAATATTTTATGATAGTCGTACAAAGGGTCACGCTGTAACTAGTCCAGAAGAAACAGAGAAGGAACTACGTAAACTATTGTCAGCAGTTTGAAAATGATTTACTATGCGCAAAGTTTAAAAATATTTATTCATGCTGTGCATGCGAAGTTGATTTGTACTTTTATTTATTATCTGCAAAGTATTTGAACTCGTATTGAAAGGTGGTATAAAAATAAAAACCCTAAACTGTGATCTTAATCCATGTTTGCTAAAATTCTATTCATTCATTCAATTGTAAAAGTTGTCATATGGCGTATTTCGTGATAACACTTCACAGGATATGGTTGAATTGACGGGATTGTAATTTCGCCAAGCTACATACGCATGTAAATGGTTTATGACTTACTGTAACAACGTTAACGTTTGTGCATCAAAGTTGTTATATAACGTTAAATTGTCTGAGCTGAGGGAGGGAGTAGTATGAATCATCAGTAATTAATAATACAGACATTGAAATTGCCGAATTTATTCATGTGAAAATGATTAATATTACATCCGTTATTAGGGGTAGAGTAGATTACTTTTCATACATTTATGGTGGCAATTGACAATACCCTACCAAAATCCATGTGCATGTGCATGACACGGCTTACGGCATTCATCAGATTATGTCAAGTTGCTATAGAAGGCCCCATTTGACGTTAAATTGTCTAAGGGAATTGGGTGGAGCATTAAACTTGACCTTGACATTGCATGGCGTAGCTAGAAACTTGCATGCAACTACCTGCAGATAAGTTCTGCATCCCCATTTTGATTTTCAGCGGAATTTCTTTTTCTGTATTTGTTTTTATTTTGTACCTTATCTTATCAGTCTAGAATCCTGAATTCATCATGTCGGCTATATCACAAATTACACCATGGCAGAAAATGCGTGCAATGGACGAGCAGTTTCAAAAGATAGAACTGGCTGCGTTCCGGGCTAATGAAAAACGGGTAAGCTAACTTACTTACTGTACTAAATTATGACGGAATAATAGCATTTCCTGATATGATGTCAGCTCAGAAAAATCTACTATCTATCACTTGGAAATCGGTCTTTTCATACAAACATTTAATTTACATCGTTTCACAGAAACCAAAACCTGAACCTGGGGTAATATGGGCAGAACCTTGCCGACCCTGCAACTCCCACTTGACGTACTTCAACAATGGAAAAGTTAATAGATGCTGCAAGACACCGTATGACTACAACTTCTTCTTTTGCGAAGGATACGACCAAGATCGACATCGGGATGATAGAAAGCATGCTTACTTTTACTTGAATATAGATTTGGAGGTACACATTAATGGATTAAAAATATATTTTAAAATCATACCACAAATAGGTGTAGGTATTCAAAAAATAAAATGATTTTTCCCAATATCCAGGAAGAATACCCGTGCAGAACTATACCCATTCTTACCAGTTCAGATTATGGCCACCGTCGACCTATTGACTGCTTTCCCCGACACCCCAAAAATCATATCATATCAGAGTTTTGGCGTAACACTGGAACGGCCTACTGCATCCATCCAAATGCCAATGCGTACGTTTACAATACTGTTAACTACGTGCCTACAAAGCCCTTCCAGTGGAATGCTCAGTATGGATACACCTACGCCCCTCCAAGAAACAACTAAAAATCTTATCACCGCTGTAATTTTTTTTAAATCTCTGGATACTATTGCGCTTTACTGCACCAAAATAAAATAAACACACAATAATATAGCCAAGAAGATATCTTCTTTTGTCGCATTGTCTGCATCTGCATAAACTGGCATATTTAAGTTAATAAAATCAATGTGTTAAGACCTATAATCAATACTAATATCATTTTGGCAATGGTGGCATCAATACAGATATGCGTGCAACAGAGCAATTAATTTCATCACACTAATGCAGTAATGCATAGTGTCACTCATGAGGCCATAAAAATCGGTACTGCCAATTTCTAGTACCAATACAATTTATGTGTAAGTGAACAATGTAGTATAAGGAAGGATGACAATACAATAGAATTGACCAGCAAGGGGAAAGGTAACACAAGTACAAAGCAGCAAAACAAAACCGGAACTTGGAACGGAATGTGTTATCCCACATTCTGATATCGTGTCCTCATCCATGGCTGGACTTGGCTTTGGCTGTCATCAAAGTTGCTATAGAAGGCGGACTTCCTGTTCCACTTCTTTCTAGCTGTATTTACTGAAGTAAGACACTTCAGGCGACATCACCTCACTAGTTTACAAACCACTGCATTGCTAACTTTCCATCAATTCATCAGCATTTTCATTCTTTCAGGGAGCATTTTTCTTTCACGATAAGTTTCTGAATTTTCAGAGGAGCACAGGATGTCGGCAACAACGCAAATCACGCCATGGCAGAAAATGCGTGCCATGGACGAGCAGTTTCAAAAGTTTGAAAATTCTGTGAAAGTTCACGGTGTAAGCTGGTATTACGAATGTAATCTGTCTCATCGAAAATAACTGTCTTTAAAAAAAATGCACTAAACTTTTATATTCTTTCTCTTCCACAACACAGAAGCCGAAACCTGTACCTGGGGTAATCTGGGCAGAACCTTGCAGACCCTGCAATCCATTTTTAACGTACTACAACAACGGGAAACAGAACAAATGTTGTAAAACACTTTACGACTATCACTACTTCTTTTGTGATGGATACGATCAGGATCGTCATCGGGATGACCGGAAACATGCACATTTTTACTTGAATATAGATTTGGAGGTATGCTTAGTATATTCAATAAAAAAGACGAAAAAAGTGTAGTTAGCTTGATATGATTTCAAACGCTGTTTACTGATTTTCAGGAGCAATACCCATGCCGCACGGTGCCAATCCTTACAAGTTCCAATTACGGACATCGCAAACCGTACGATAATCTTGGAAGAGTTCCCCAAAAGAGTGGTGGTATTGAATCATTCAGGCGTAATAATGGAGCCGCGTATTGTATTAGTTCAACCGGAAATGGCTATGTTTATGATACGGTGAGCTATAAGCCCATGAAACCTTTCCAATGGAATGCGCAGTATGGATACACATATGCTCCGCCCAAAAACTAAACTACACGGCTTTTATTTTGACAGTATAATTGTACTGCATCTAGAACGTTAACACATTTTTATTACTAGTTAGGAACTCAATTTTTCACAGTGACATTTACAGTTTATTCTCTCGGAAAAAATTAACAAAAACTTTACAGGCAAAAAAGTAAAAAGGTATAACACCAAATGTAAACATTGTTTATTGATCAGCGAAATAAAAATATATACAAACCCGAATTTTTATGTGATGTGAGTTATTTACGCTACACAATTATGTTCAAATATTTAAATATGCTAATTGATTACAATGGAATTTATTCAAACAACAACTTTAAAACTTTTTAAATGAAATATTATACTGGTGACATGGCTTCACTAACTTGAGTCATGTATTCGGAGAAAGCAGTTTGGAAGGTCTTTGGAGCGTTAATAGATTTCACATCAGTCACATCAATGCACAAGAAATCGGGATCAAACTGTTTCAATCGGTACTCTAAAATACACCCAATGACCCACTCAAAGGTTACCGTAGCCCATTTGTTCGCATTAAGCCAATCTGAAAAAAAAAATATTGAATTATTCCCCAGCGAAATTTATAACATGGTATTGATTTGAAAATTAATATTTATACAATCATAATCTTCTTACGGTTATAATCGGTCGAATTGCCATTCTTACTGCCAATGATAATTAAATCGCGGTACATATCTTTGGGTGAATCAACAACGGTAGCACCTAAAGTCTCCATCAGTTTCTAAATTATAGAATGGAATACAATTAGTTAAAGCTACGAGCGTCGACGAGCGAGCACTAGAATACATGAACACAAACGTTTGAAAATTAAAGTGTAAATAGTTAAATATGCTAGTTATCTTACAGAAACTTCTTCTTTTGTAAATCCCATGGTCTTGTAGTGCTCCGTGGCAAAATAAAATTTAAATCCATCGAACAGGTTCCTTTTTGCAAGGCGTGAACGCCTAACTCCTGGATCACATTGCTTATAATTTGAAGTTTCAAATGGATCCTGAAACACAAAAATATATCATTTTAATTTTACCATTCGTTAAGTCAAAAATAATTCTGCTATAATAATTTCTAGTACACCGTACCTCTGAAACCAGCTCTCCTGCGTTAACGCAGTCCTCTACCCAATCATAAATTACCACCCATTTTCGACCTGCAATCGCCAGAAGATATTTTAATGTCTGAGGTACTCTTCCGGCCACAAGGTTGATGATCAAATGGGTCACTTCCGGGGTAAAGTCCTTTGTAATAACTCCATCACACATTTTACAGAGCTGCTGTAATTTCAGCGTTTGTTGCTTAGAAAGCCTTGTCGGACAGAATACATAACGCTGCTTTTGGGACTTCAAAGGAACTATTGATGGAACACCTTCTGGCACTTCCGTCGTTTTATCTTCTTCTGACTGTTTTGATTTCCCTGACATTCGCTTCCCGCTACTCCGAGATTCGCCTTCCATAGGAATATCAAGCAGCCAGTCTTCGTCATCATCATCGTCTCCAAAGGCCTCCACTGGATCATCAGATGGTTTCAACATTTGACTTTTCTTCAAATCTGTGTCTTCAATAGTCAGTGTCGTCGTAGTCTTTTCGTTTAAAGCTGTAGGCGATGATTTTACTGGAGTTGTCCTCTTACTACCACTTCTAGATAATGATGACCGTCTAACAGAGTTTTCCTTCTCGTTACTGGGGCTTAAGTCGTTTGAATTTGGCTTATTGGCCCGGTCTCCGCTTCCTTTGTCAGCCCCTGATCCACCACAAGTCAAATCCAAGAACATGAGGTCACTGTCTCTTGGTTGTTGAAATTCATCCTCATCACATTCCATGAAAATGTCGTCCTTCTTAGTTTGGTCACCTTTTGATTTCTTTCTTGACACTTGGGAAATTAACCCAGTAGGTTGCTTGAATACAAAGGGTTCTTTCTCCTTGTTTGTTTTAGCAGACGCCTGACTCTGACCTGATTTAAGCTGACTCCGACCTTTACCGCCTCTCATTACTGATTCTTCTGTAATGTTGCACAAAAGTTCATCAGAGCTAGTTATTCTACCTCCTGAGCTGGGATTACCCGTCTCCATTTCATCATCCTCGAAGGGCAAATCAAAGTCCTTCATTACTTGCGATTCGATATTAAACTGAGAGGGACGAACGGTTTTCTTTGCACTGTTTGTTTTTTGGGTAGCCTCTTTCCTCTTAGATATGTAAACATTTTTTACGGGCGGAGGAGTCGGAGTGAATACCGGATCATTATTATCATCATCACGTGACACTTCATCGTCTTCAGGACAATTTTCAAAGTCTACTACATAATCCATTGGTACGGAGGTCCTTTTGGAAGTCGAAGTTGACAGATTTAGCGTAGAAGATTGTGGTTCCTTTTCTTTGGAGAGTACATAGTTATCTTCAAACTTTCCCCTTTTACGTTGAGGACTTTGAGGAGGCGCAGTGTAACAATCGGGCTTTGAGGAGGGTGGATCAGGCCGTATCGT
>JAQFZH010000282.1:0-37938 GCA_034695485.1 Entomobrya nivalis
GTCGGAAATCAGCTATGTATTTCTTGTTGTAACATTTTTTAACACGTAAATAAAAATCAATCAATCAATCAATCAATTGTACAAGCCAGAGCGGCTATATGTAAGGAAAAGAATACATGAAAACATGGTTATTCGGCATCCTAACTTCCATCTATGAGTGTTAAGGTATTAATTAGAATACCACCTTTTGAAAAATTTGCAACCGCAATGACCACTTGCGGCCATTAATTCACAAATTGCCAACAGCTACCACACTATGCGAATATATTTGCGTAGTATAGAGCCAAAACAACTAGTTAGATAGTGTACCTTATGGAACACTAAAATTTTGTATGGATTGAGGGAAATTTTAGTTTATGAAGTTTCAGACTTTTCAAAACTTTTGAAACACTTATTATCTGAAACGATAAGCTATCATTATTCGAAAACTGCATTGCAAAATCTTGACGTATAAGAAAGTTATGTGAAGTTTTAAATCCTTGCAATACTTTTGAAAAAGAGTTTATGGCCAAACATTGAAAAAAATCTAGACTTGGAATTTCTTCCTGGTCAAACTTACGCTTCTTGCTGAAGCTGAAAACAAAAATTTAAGTGAAATGGCCTTCCACAGTATTAATATAACCACCATTTATTTTACAATATTAAGGAGTATTACTAAACTACCATTTACGAAAGGTTCTTAGATTTGAGGATATTTTTGCGCTCTAAATTATTGTTGACACAGTAATTCTGTTTATAATGTACTAATAACAAACATATTTTATCTAGAAAATTATGTTGAAAGTAACTACTATTACATATAGAAAAAAATTAAATTAATAGTATTAATGAAGCTGTGCATATTTTTAATTACAAGACTACAGATCATTGAAACTCATAATATATTATCAAAGTGCATGTATTCAATTGGATTAAATATTTAGAACAATCACTTCAAATACTCACATTTCATAATTTATATTCCTATAGTTTAAAATAATATATTTCCAGTGCAATAGAAAACGCGAAAAGTACTGTGGTCTGTTGGGCTGCATATAAACAAGATAGAACAATTGAATAATATTTTGATGTTTGCCCAACTGCGTTTAATAAGTTAGTCGAGCTCTATTTGTTGTCATTTAGTAGTTCTAGACAAATGTGGACTCGAATTAAAAAACCGTTACTTTTTTGTTGTTACTTCAAGAAAAAATCCGAATGCTTGCATACTCTTAAATGAGTTTGCACACACAAACATTCACGAGTAAATGTTCGGATGCTAAATGCTAAATGATTATTTTAATACTACTCGATAGATATTTAGACGTTATCATTTTTCCATTTACCAATGCCAAATCGGCCTTTCAAGCGACGCTTTGTAACGTGACATTTAACGTTTTTTCTTCGTTTTAAATTAGAACCAAAAGACGGCAAATATCATGTTACAACTTATCATATACATAATAATTTTTGTTATTAATAGGGATCAGCTTGACCAATCAGAAATAAGGAAGCCTGAGAACTGGCCAAAAGGTGAACTTGAGCGCCCTTTCCTGTTCAATTGTCGAAATGTATCACTCGGAAAATTTTCCGATAATCCAGCAAGCAACAATTCTACATGAAGATTCTTTCGTGGAATTGTCATGGCTTTAAATCCAATGGACATTGGCTACTAAAAGAAGTAGACAATGTTGACATTATTTTTCTGCAAGAAACATGGCTTCCCACGTTTGAAGAGAAAGAATTAGATATTTTCCCCAATTATACATACATTCACCGAAGTGCTATGCCTCCCGGTCGACTTTCACGGCGGGGATGACCGTATGGTGGTCTCGCAATATTGTCATTGTCGACATATGGACGACAAAAAGTCATTGGGTTACTGTGTAAATAACTGGAGCTCTAATGACCAACGACTGATTGGAGTTACTATCAGAACAACTTAATTCGACGTTTCGGTGATGTCACCTTCATCAGGAGGAGCTATTTTGAACTTGACAAGTCAAAGGACAAAATAGCTCCTCCTGATGAAGGTGACATCACCGAAACGTCGAACCTCACCTGCGATGCCTATGGTAAAACATAGGTTACCATCTCGGGGATCTTTCCACCGAGATGATCTTCCTAGGGTTGCACCCGAAATCGGCTTCTCTATCCAGGAGTGCGGATTGGGCGCAACTGGGAAGACCATCTCATGTGTAGACTCTCTCGGGGATGTACCCGGACCTGAACCGAGGGATGAAGGCTGGGTGCATCGGAGAGAAATAACTCTGCACAGGTGGAAACCCAACACCAGATCCCATCCCAACCCATCCCACTTATTTCTCTCAGGTTTTCCAGTCCACCTTGCAAATCTTCGGGTAATACCGATGAGAGACTTGGCGACTTTGACCATCTTCCATCAACATCTTGTCTACATCGGCCGCGCAACTTTTCCAACCTTTCACTACAGCGGTAAGGATTTTATGAAGTTTTGGAGAACGGTAAAATCAGTAGACTCAAACTACTCACCTACGACAGATGAACTTGAGGGAGTAACTACAATACCCAGGATATGTGACTTGTGGGCTTCTCATTTCAGTCAAACTTTTAACTCGAACGATGATGAAAGGAATGAGTCCTTTGTGCTTAATTATATTGACAATCCAATAACAATGACAACGCTTGTTTAATTACACCAAATCATGTTGATAATGCTATTAAATCTCTGAAAGTGAGCAAAGCAATTGGCTCAAATGGAATCGACAGTGAATCGTTAAAACTCTGTGTGAATAGCATTGCACCAGTTTTAGTAAAATTGTTTAATAGTTGTCTCAGTCACTGCTACCTACCACCCAAGCTAATGGAAGTGCATGTTCTACCCATCATAAAAAAGAACAAACTATGTAAATCAAAAACAAGCAACTATCGGTCCATCGCAATTGCCAGTATCATATCGAAAAATCTGGAGAAGACAATTCTTACACTTTCAAAGCCGTATCTTTATACTAGTTATAATCAATTCGGATACAAACGCAATGTTGGGACAGAAATGGCGGTGTTTTCCTAGAAACATATAGCGCATCATTACATGCGTAATGATACTCCAGTTTACGTGGCGTATCTGGATGCAACCAAGGCATTCGATATGGTGAATCACTGGACGCTCTTGAAAAAATTTATCGGGATGGATTAATTATTTCATTATTAAACTTTTGTGGTACTGGTTCAGGAACCAAATGTTTATGGTGAGATGGAATTCAACTTTATCTAGTCCGTTTTCAGTACGGAACGGAACTAAACAGGGCGGAATTCTGAGCAGTTACAGCTTCTCCTTGTATATGGGTGAGCTGAGTGATAAGCTTAACTTATCTGGATTAGGATGTTATATTGGCGACACAATTACTAACCATATAGCTTTCGCAGACGACTTTTGCATTCTGGCGTCAAGCATTGGAGCCTTAAAGAAGCTACTAAAAATCTGCGAAACATATGAAAATGATCATAATATATCATTCAATCCAACAAAAACTGTGCTCCAGGCATTCACTACTAGAAAATTGGCTGCATTTACACCGAATATTGACTTCAGTGGAAAATCTCTGCAGTGGAGTGAAACAGTGCGTTATCTTGGGTATGATGTGAGTTGTTTTAGTAGATATGAGGAATAATTGCAACGTAGAAAGTGTGAGATCTATGCTCGTGCTAATATGCTTGCCTCTAGATTTAAATCAGCAAGTGTCATCATAAAAAAGTATATGTTTTATACGTTTTATGGAAATTGTATGAGCTTGTGGTGTCCGATAAAACCGGAATTTACTCGCAAAGTTAAGGTAGCCTATAATGATGCATTCAAATGTCTGTTTAATTACAGAAGATCATGTAGTGCATCCTCGATGTTCACTGAACATAGAACTGATGGTTTTGCGGCTCGAAGACGACTACTGCTGACTCGTGTTTGCAATAGTGACAATTTGATGATAAACACAATTTATCACTCGTATGCCTTTTTATGCTCATCTATTTTTAATCAATGGAAACAGCTATTATTAGTGAACCTCGGAAGACACTCATCTAATTGTCGGGACCCGGCAACTTTAACCTCGGAGATGCACCAAAGCCAGTTCCTCTATTGACGAGGGATGTAATTTGGGAGACATTGGGGTTTTTTGCTTTAAACAAATTGTTTATTGGGTATACCTGTAGTAAACATGACTTATGCCATTCATTATTATTCTATTTATTTTTAGCTATAAATTCCAATCATTTGTAACCGTTTGAACAATGAAATATGAGTTTGCAAATAAATAACACATATATACATATAATTGCTTTTAATAGTACGTCTTGGACGTTTCAAGAAACACAAGTTAAAGGTATGCATCATTTAAACTATTTATAATATTATTTTTATTTATGTTCATTTACAGTGAATATAGATTCGTCAAAATTTCACAATTCGTTCAAGGGTTCAAAAATTTAGACCAAGCCCTGCAGACTGGGGAAATGTGAGAACCTTTTGTCAAAATTAGTAAATTTAAGTTATGTTTAACCCATTAAAAAGTATGTTTATCCCAGAACACTTGTTCTTGGGTATTTTCAGATTGTTGTAAGAGCTTGCTTGAATAGAAGACAACTAAATCAAGCATCCTTTCTAAAGTTAGGTTGGGGCAAAATGCTGCTTTGGCGTTTTCGGTTTTACTTTCATGACGTTAATAAAAAAATTGTACAATGACAATCAGTAACGAATCTTGGAATTTTTGAGTACTAATTTTTATTTTTCACATGGTTTCTTTACCGTTTTAATGACAGAATTCTTTTAAAATGGAGAAGCGAGTAAAGTTAGTTATTTTTCCGAATGTTGGCTTCAAGCAGACATGTAAAATTCGTATTTTTAAAAATCTTGATCAAATACGTTAAAAACATGTTACCTCTGCCTCATTCAAAATATTGTATTATTATTTAAATCTGAAATAGTATTATCAACAGAGCTGAAAGTTAATTTTTTTCAGTTGGCCAACTATCTTTCACCTCTATTGATAAAAATAAATGACCCCGGCTGTAGTTTTTGGAGGATGCAAAGGAAAGAAATTTCATGGAGGAAATGTTTATACAGTTGGCACATAAGTCTGATTAAGTTAAAATAACTTAATCAGAATTGAAAAACAAAATAAATGTTAACTTTTATAATTTATTGCATGTTTATTTTAAATTAAATTAACTATTTACAAAAAAGAGAGAAAGTTGTTAATACTAAAAGTCCATTAATTGAATTAGAAAGTTTTTACGGCTATTGCTATTTTGTTGTTTTACTGCTTCTTTTAATTTAAATATTATCTTGTCGCTACCAAATTTATTTTACAATTAAACGTTCTAGTCATCAACATTTATAAATAAGATTACAGTTATTGATAATAACTAAATATAATATTATAGTAAATTAATTTTTAACTTAACAAACATATTACAACACCACAAAAGCAGATGATAAATATATTTCCTCTAATGAACAGGAAAGAAGAACGTGGTCGTGACTACTTACCCAATTTTTGGAAATCGCTCTTAGCATTATTTTACAAAGTTTAAATATAATTTCATCAATTACTAATTTACACTATTACTTGTTCAACTGTTATCTGTACATTATTTTTTCCCTGAAGAGGATTCATGTAAATGAATCGAAACGTTGGATTTAAGAACCCCATCACAAATATCATAGAGTCTAATAGGTAGTAACGTCTAAATATCTAGTGACGCTGTACTTACAATAACCTTTGAAAACATGCAATGTCAATAATGGAAAAAATTCCCTTATATTTGACGATTTTTGGAAACAATTCATTTAACTTAGCAATATTTGTTAAGTCAACAAAATGTAATGTAAAAACTATAACTACGATGCCTTCCGAATATTCTAAATCGAAACAACATGAAAACATTTTTTTATATTTTTTGAATCTTGCATTTACTTTATTTTTAAAAGTCAAAAGTATATTTACAAACAAGTAGTAACTAAGGATCATGATTTATTTTACCAATCTATGCAAAGTATGTTACTTAACTTATCCTAATCTACATATCTAAACAAACTCTAAATTTCTGTCCGATTTTAATTGACCTACGCTTAACATGTCTCAAAACTTTTATCGGTACTTAGCCTAATTTAACTTAATTAGTGAAAAAATATGCTACATTTTTATACTATTTTCGCGGCTACACTGTTACACATATGTGGTCCCGACAATAGAAAGGTACAATCAGATAAAATTGGCGGTTGATTCTGTGTATTAGAAGTATGTGCATTCAGATACACTTTTTGCAACCGCCAATTTTATCTGTTTGTAGCTTTCAATTGTCGGGACCACATATATTAAAGAATAATTTGCGCCTACACTATTTAGTTTTAGAAAACCTTAACTAGATAAATGTAATTTAGAATACATTTTGGTCACTAAAATTTGATAAACAGCGGAACTAAAACCATTTATGGATTCAATTATCTAACTTGTGGTAAACAATTTCGAATATTGTATACAATGTGAAACCGAACATAAATTAGTTTTTACCGCGAAATTCTAATTTAAATGGACGATGTTTCGTTCACTACTGATATAACTTTTTGATGACGCGCACCTAGTTTATTTTCAGCAAATACAATTTTGCAAACTTCGAATTCACCGAGAGAGATGGAATAGGTACAGCGGTGATGGCGTAATTTTTTTTTCAAAAAACGAAAATTTCCCCATGTTAATCAAATGGTAGTTTCTTTATCTCAATAGTAACAAGCAACGATGACCACTCTATATTCATATTTCTTATCTCTATTAATTTACCACTTTGATCGAATAACATTTACAAGTGCAAATAAGGTTTTAGTTACTTTTTCTACAAGGTGAAATCGATAAAAATGTATTATTGTATTAAGATCTTTTAATTACAACTGGTGTCTTAAGCTTGTTACATATATTGATTAGTGCTATTAGACATTTTGGAGTTGTGCTTGTCTTATCTTCCATTTCATTTCGTATGCCTGCTTTTCACTTACGATTTCATCCTATTTTTAAAAAGTTCTTGCTTATGTAGCTAAACAATTTACCCTAAGAGTAAAATTACGCTTAGCATAAAATCAAAAATTAAAAAAATCTACCTTTACTATTGACCTACATTATTTGACAAGATGAACCACAGTATTGCATTGATTTGAATTTAACTTCGAAATTTTACTTTTTGATTTATGGCCCAAAACAATGCCACCATCGTTCATGTGATGTAGAAAATTGGAATGTAGAATTTTCAGCTAAGTATCCACATTTATAGCCCAATATTTTGAAAGTTTATGATTTTCTGGAAACATTGTGTTGGATTTAAAATTGCATACTCATTTGCTCTGTTTTCTATTCAAATACTGTTCTCCAAATCCGTAACTCTCTGATTGTTATGATTTCGTTTTCGACAATTTTGCTTAATTTTCCTGAATTGATTACTTTGATCAATATAATCGGGATTTATTGCTAATATAAACACAACAAATGTTTGAACCTAAATATATATGTTACTTTTTTAAATATCACCTCTATATAATTCAATGCGGCTCAATACATCTTAGTACAAAACCCAAACTTTTACTGCTGAAATATCACTTTGCTAAGCAACTGCACACTTGGCTTTTTCCTTTGGCTTCGTGATGCAATGCAGGTATTTTCTAACCAAGCTATTGTAAGTTAACCAGACTCTTTAACATTTATTACGTCAAATATTTGCTGGCATGAGAAATGAATATCTTCACGTTTTGAAAATGTGACATTACAAAGAAATTAAACAAACCAGATCCAAATCCAACGAGATACTAAAATTTCAAAATATAATTTTAAAATTACATCTCAAATAAACTTACGTCTCTTATAACTTATAATTGATAATGGAACGTCTTATCATTTTCAGAATCAACGTTTTACGTACCATGAAGTACCTATTTGGCAGTTCCTAATTCTAACAAATTCTTTTAAGGTTTCGGTTTTTGCATTCAGCCAATAAACGAACCAACTTCTCAATGAAAAATTTAGCGTGGAGTGTATAAAAGAGTAGTCGTGTAATAAGAAACACCATACCAGCAAAATTTAATCAATTTCTTCCTAATGGAAATGCACACGAAAATTCACAACGACAGAGGAAAATCTCTTACATTTAACCAACCATTCTTAATCATTCTACCAGACATACTGAATTATTGGAGAAATCATGTAAAAATCATTTAAAAACCTCAACAACGTAATCATAAAACTCCATTCATCCAATCGTATATATATGTTATTGAAGCATTCATAAAACCATCGATAACACATTCAAACGAGCACATCAAGCAAGCCACCAAAGCCCATTAAGCAAATCAGCAAGGCACATTCAACAAATCTGCAAATTGCCTACAGCACATTCAAACAAGCACATTAAACAAATCTGCAGATCGCTTATAGCACATTTAAGCAAGCACATTAAGCAAATCAGCAAATTGCCTATAGCACATTCAAACAAGCACATTAAACAAATCAGCAAATCGCCTATAGCACATTCACACAAGCACATTAAGCAATTTAGCAAAAAATCCCAAGCCCAATCAGCAAAGCAAATTCAGCTATGCAACAAATAACATTTAACTAAACAATAAATCGCATTTAGCCATTTCACAAATCACACTTACTCATTTAACAAATCAGATTCACTCATTCAACAAATTCACTTTTACCCATTCAACTAATTCACTCTCGCACATTCAACAAATAACGCTCGCTTAAGAAATCATTACACTCATTCAGCAATTACTTCTTAGCAATTAACTTTTCATTCAACCCATCTAGTAACTCACGTTTTCTCGCATTGAAAACTAAGAACAGAGAAACAAACATCCTATTACAAATCAACTTCAACTAACTACACAACGCCTAGAATTGTTCACTGCAATATATGGCTGAGTCAGCTATCTCCGTATAACAAATTAAACAAGTTCTTCAGATGTAATTTGCCAGACCAAATATAGAACTTGAAAACAAAATCATTTCGTAAACTTTCGTGGAAAACATTTAAATATAAAATCCCCCATATTTATACGAACTTTATGTGGTTCATTAATCGAATACTACCTTTCATATATAAAACAACACTTCTTATTTGGATTGTGGTCTGGATCTGTCTCAAAAACTGGTAAATAATCTCAACATTAAAAAATATAGTCATGATTGAGAACTCTTGTAAAATAGTCAATTTTAACGTAGTATTTTCTTACCTAATTATTGAAATCGTAACATCAGTTCTATTGGCAAAACAGTTTTATTTCCGCTGACCTGATATTCATGTTTTAGTACGTTCACACTTTTGTCAAAAAATTGTATGACCATAAAAGTTATTTGTGGGTCTAGCGGAGGTATTCCCATTCGAATTTTCTAACTGAGAATCAAAATGTTAAAAATAATAAATTTAACAAAAACGTGTCAGGTATTGCTGGTGAAAATATCTCGAAAAGTTTTTTTAAAATATCAGTACATTACTTTGTTTTAGAAAGTCATGTATTTAAAGAATAATAACTAACTTGATTATTTATCATAATCACTAATGCTATCCATCCCTACCGCAATATAACGAGCATTAATTATCCAGCAAAACCAAACCCAACATATTTATCAGAGGCTAGCCTGATCTAATTGTAACCGACAAATTTTCAGCTAATCCAGCTATACTTATATATCTCAACTATTTTATTTGTTGTACACCTTAACTTAATCTAACCATATTAAAACCAACTAAAAAACTGAACCGACGTTGGATTCTTATTAATTATAGTTATGTCATTCATACCAGTCCAATAATTTACTTCTCTCCAAGTCAAATATTTTGAGTTTGGATTAAGAAACTCAATCTAATTTGTTTTCCTTTTTTCTTTCCCGGTCCATTTCTTCTATATAGTCCATGTAATCATCACTAGGTCCGATATCCACCACTAACTGGGATTGAGAAATACTTGACAAATATTCAATAATTCGATCTATAGCTGGTCCTTCGTATACTTTATCTTCAAGTTTTTTATTTTTGTCCAAATTTGTGGCTCTCCTATATATAGTCGTCATAATCATATTTGGAAATTTTTCTCCTCTATATTCATGATGGATAATATCACCACCTTTTATTACAGATCTTGTTATTATACCGCCGTTTCTTAAAATGTTCCCAGCATCTATGAACCTTGGACTTTTTTTTGGAGCCTTTTTAGTTTTTCTAGCGTTGATTCTTTCCATGACTTTTGATAAAATTGATCTTTTTGATTTTGTGCTTTGTGTTGAATCAATAGGTAAAACGAAAACATTTGCGCCTGATTCTTTAGGCGAATTTAAATTTGCCCATGTTTCTAATTTTTGTCCTGTAGACTGCAGCGATGATAGAGAATTCTCCGGTGGCGGAAGCTGACTTGGGGCCGTAGTGGCTTCTGCTTGCGCTGTTATGTGCTTTTCTGCTACTGAATGAACTTTTTCTGGCTCAGATGTGCCCTGAATTTGTTTCGGTGAAACGAAATGAATATCTTTATCCCAACCTGTGGGCGTCCATGTAAACGTTGCATAAGGTTTCACAGGGAGAATACCGGGAAAAGCAGATGCGTTTTCTACTTTTACTGTTCCGATTTTGTTAAATATTTTCATATTAGATTGACCAGTATTTCTTAATATTATTTCGTTTTCAATTGTGCTATCGCTTGTGTTCCGTTCTGAAGCAAGCGTGATTGGAATTGATTCAGGCATAAACTTTTCTTGCGCAGTTATGTGCGTTTCTGCTACTGACTTAACTTTGTCTGGCTCAGATGAGCCGAGCAATAGCTTTGGTGAATTGCAACGAATATCCTTCTCCCAACCCGTGGGGGTCCATGTAAACGTTGCATAAGGTTTCACAGAGATAATATCGGGAGTAGAAGATGTAGTTTCTACTTTTACTGTTACGATTTCGTTAACTGTTTTCATATTAGATTCATCCGCAGTTCCAAATATTAATTCGCTTTCATTTGTGATCTCGCTTGTGTTCTGTTCTGAAGCAAGCGTGATTGGAATTGATTCAGGCATAAACTTTTCTTGCGCAGTTATGTGCGTTTCTGCTACTGAATGAACTTTGTCTGGCTCAGATGTGCCCGCCATTATCCCCTGTGAAATGCAATGAGTATCTTTATCCCAACCTCTGGGGGTCCATGTAAACGTTGCATAAGGTTTCGCAGGGATAATATCGGGAATAGAATATTTATTTTCTACTTTAACTGTTCCCATTTCGTTAACTATTTTCATATTAAATTCACCCGTTCTTAATGGTAATTCGCTCTCATTTTTGCTCTCGCTTTTTTGTTTAGTATCTTGATTGTTGGTATTAAATGGCAAAGTGGCAGGCATTGGTGAACATACTGATTGTCATAAAGTTGGAGTTGATACCGGTATAGATTTTTCTGAAGCCGGCGTGGCTGGAATTGGGGAATTTTCGGTATCCAGTGTGGCTAGAACTGGAGCAGATATAGACTGTTTTGACGCTGATGTTGCAGGAAGTATTGCGACTGGCATTACGGCAATCTGGTCTTCGTTTAGAACTAGCTGGACTGGAACTGATGATGTTATAGCTTGTTCTGGTACAAGTGATGTTGTTATAGATTTTTTTAAAGTCGATTTGAATTGCATTTTTTCTTGTAACTCGAATTGCATAGCTTCCTGTTTCATGACTAGCTCCGGCTCTTGGTCATTGCTTTGATCAGCTTCCAGTTTATTAAATTGTTTGAATTCGGAAACCGTAATATTTCTATATTCGCTACATTGCGTGCTTTTGTGCTCGGCCAGTATATTAGGTTTCAGAAATTGTGTGAGTTTGGACTCCAAATTTTCCAGTTTCGACTCCAAAAAAAAATATTTTGGCTTCGAGATTTTGTATTTTGGACTCCATTATCACATTTTTTCTTTTAAATGCTTGCAAGCCTACGTCATCATTTTGATGCGATACTATGGTTGACCCCAAGCAATTGTCTTGCGAATCTATTTTATTATTTTGCTGGGAAACCATGATACGTTTTCCTTGCAAATCCTGTTGTTTGGCAAAGGATGAATCAAGTGTCGTTTTCTTTTGCAAATCGAGCAATCTAAATTTCTCCTCATCAAATTCCATAGCTTGTTTTTTGATGTTTTGGACGGCGGCCTTGATTTCACTTCCATCATCATATTGTTTTTTCGTCCTGGACCGAACCAACGAACGAATTGCTTTTGATTTGCTAATTTGCTTATTGATGAATTTTGATGAAAACTGGCTCAATTTCAATTCTATTTCAATGCAGTTTTCCAGATATGTTACTAAGTACACTCCATACGGAAACACTGAAAGCAATGTGCTGATCAATTTGCCAACAAAGGGAAACGTTAGTTTTAATGAATACCCATTCTTGACCAATTCTTCGTAATCCATATCCAAACTAGTTAACCCACGTTGGCTTTTATTTCCGATCAATTCCACTAATATTTCTTCCGTTTCTAACAGTTTCTCATAGAGTGGACCTGAAAGCGTAAAATATATCAATTTAGGAAAACGTTTTGTGCACTAATTTATTGAGCAATTTTATGGTTTCGCAATACACTTTGAATGCACATAAATATGTTAGTCTTTTAGATTCGTATATCTCAAGACACTGCTCGTGTCAATAACATGATCCCAAAATTCCTCAATCTACTGTAAAATTAACTACGTTAAATGTTATTTTATGTTTTGGAAAATCTTGAAAAGACCAAAGTAAAATTGGATAAATTACATAACTACAGTTTCAAGGTTGTATTGTAATTGTAAATTTATTCAAAAATTTGGCGTTAAAATTGATTCCATGCAGAAATAAACACTTAATTATGGAAGTTTCAAAAGTTTTACAGATGTCTTAATCATTTTCCCATACTGAAAGGTTCACAATTACAATTACTAATTGAAATATTCAAATAAAGCGAAAAAACTTAAAAGCAGCTAATAAATCGCTAAAAATTATCTTACTGCAAAGTATTTACCTGTGATTTTACTTCTTTGTAATTTTTTCTAAAAAACCGATGCATTTAAACTTTAATCAATATTTTATATCATCTAGCTAGTTATGACCATGAAGCTAATTCATTCATTCATTCATTTTGATTGCAGGTAGTCAAGTACATATATTACATAAACACAGGTGTAATCTAGTTATGCATAACTTTACAATAAAATTTAAATTTGATTGCATTGATGGGTTTTGCAAAGTTTTGATCGGAATATGTTAAATCTTTACCTTGAAGCATATTTCTAGGCATTAAGGTATAAATACAAAATGTTAACATTATTAACCATGTTTATATATGATAAAGCTCAACAGTTTTTTAGTTCATTGCTGTACCCAGTTACACTAAATAAACCACAAAATTGCAGTGAAAGAAAAAGAAAGTTGTAACAGATTTTCCTAGCCTCGCAGAAGTTGTAAGCCAACATATAAAAGCTTCCAAGACAAAATATATTGGATTTCTTGCAGGGTCAACATGTACTTACTCATCTTTCAATGTGATTTTGATTTCTGAAAAGTGTCATTATTATGGATGCACCACCAATTTTTAAAATTAACTAAAGTTGTTAACAGCCTTTCAGTCGCCTATACAATCTCAGATAACACAATCCGTTCCCAACAAATTCTGCGTACAAGCGTAAATATTAATATATGTGGTTCGGACAATAGAAACCTACAATCCGATAAAATTGTCCGTTAAATATTATTGCGAGTTGCTGTATGTTTTCGAGGCTGACGGAGACAAAGTCTCCGTATTTACATGTGCACAGCTGACAATTTTTTATAAATATATAAACAAAGTTCTGCTTATCCGCAGAGGTTTTGTTTGCGTCAGCCTCGAATACGTACAGCAACTCGCAATAATAATTAACGGACAATTTTATCGGATTGTAGGATTCTATTGTCGGAACCACATATATCTTGTGAAACACAATTTATATATGCAGCCTAATAACGACCAAACTTTTAAAAATACATAAATTTGGCATACTTCAAGCTTTAAATGTGGGTTTGATATGGGATTTGTTGGTGCAACGTAAAATTGCACAACGCTGCGTGATAAATAGTATGGTTTGAAATTCTTTGGACACAATAATATGGTAAGTCGTATGTTAGAACAACAAAATGAATATCTCCATATCGTACAAAATGCAGTAAAATTGCAAATTCAACAGAGATCACAAAACCAAAAAGATCAATTTTATCAAAAGTCGTGGAAAGAATTAACGCTAGAAAAACTAAAAAGGCTCCAAAAAACTCCAAAATTTATAGATGCTGCGAACATTTTGAGAAACGGCGGTATAATAACAATATCTGTAATACAAGGTGGTGATAATATACATCATGAATATACAGGAGAAACATTTCAGTGTCAGCGCATTCATGTGTCAACAAAATGATTTTCCGTGCTCAAAAATCTTGCTTTGGAGAACTTTAGCATTATAAATGGATAGTGGGAAATTAAGATAATGAGCGAATAAAATAGCAAGTTGTTTGAACGTTATCCCAAATAAATACTTAAAGTTAAATAAAAACTACTGTAATAAGTTTTAAATACTGTTTTGCTCTTACCACCACTGGGTACTACATTTTGAGACTCCATGATGACTTAAGAAATCCTGGAGTGAAGCCTTTGATTTTTTAGCAAAATAAATATGCCTTGCTTATCACAAAATATTTTCTTCTTAAAATAAGAGTTGCTTTTCAAATAAGATAACTTATCACGAACTCTGTACTGTAAAACGTCTTAAACTTCACCGTATAGTAAAACAAATTTTTACCGCTGGGAAGTTATCTGAAAAGTGTCAACATCAAAATGACTATAGTATACTGCATAAAGTGTCTGATGCTCGTTGAAACTGAAGCAACAATGCTCACAAGGATTTCCCAGAACTCGTTCATTAAAATGTTGAACAATGGAATATACTAAGAAAATCAGCAGACTAGTCCATTGTGGTTTTAGAGTCATCACAATTTTATCTTGGGGTTTCACTTCACAGTTGATAGTCTTGTAATGCATTTTTCATATTTTACACATGTATATGTATATCCCATATTCAACATACATACATACATATGTAAACGTATAAGATGCATCACTTACGACTCATGCTATACCAGTATATGACGTATTGAAAGTTTTGATAATAAACGAGAGTGACAAATAAATATCGTTTCATGGAACAAGATGTCACTACGTGTTAAATTATGTAGTTGTGTTTAGTAGGATTATGGATTGCTCATTTTATGAGATCATTTATTCCTTGATATAACGAATTTATGCGTCCATTCTTTAATATAAAGAAATTCTCAGTTCGTTTAAAACACTAGCAGTGAACCTTGATCCCGTTCATTGCACATTTATAATCAATCTAAAGTAAATTAAGTTTATGAAGGTTGACGAATGTAGGTGAAATAGTTCACTCAAACTTTGAATTTTTATTCAATTTCTTCATCAGTAGTACACACAAAAATTTATAATTGACAAGTAATAGAACATAACATAAGATAAAAATATAATTTATACTTAGTAACAATTAAGTTATGATTCATAGTTCGAAAATCCTTGGAAACGTTATTAAAAGATCTTCTACTTGATTATGTTGTTCTTTAAAAATCAAATCGTCATTTTTTTTTGAAAAGAAGGAAAAGCGAGGTAAAAATTATGGGATTCAAAGTCTTCCTGTTATTTTGTTAAGTTTTCATTATCCATGTTCTGAATGTATAAACCTTCCCTTGCTACTCTGTGGGAAGGACGGTTTTCGATGTCAAGAGTCCAGATTGATGTTATGTTTAGGGTTATCATGCATGTGTTCACATGTAGCCGAATCACCTTTTTTGGCAAATGACCTTAAGTGTAAGTTAGTAAATGAATAACATTTAGTTTCTCTTTCATATTGCAATTCAAACTTTAAATTTTCGTACGGGGAATAAAGCCAACATCACAAGCTATTTTTGATCTGAGAAGGTTAGTTATTCTAGAGGTGATATATCTCATGTACGGTAGAATAATACGCAGCAGGATTTCTTCTTCTTCTAGGTCCTGATCGTTAATAGAATAAATTGCTACTTTGTGCTGCATCTTTAAAATTATTTTGTTGATAAAGTTTAAAAGGTAGTTGTTTCATAACCAATATTTCCGAATTTTATTTAAATCATCTTCAGGAAATTCTATTTCACACAACATGAAGGCTCTGAAAGTAAGACAGTTAACAGCAGACATAATTTGGGAAACGTGATGGTATGATTTGAAGTTTAAATATCTTTCGTGTTGGCCGGTTTCCGATAGACTCTTCTTTTAATTCGGCCGTCATCACAATGGATTAGTTCTAAATCTAATTTGTTCTCCTTTTCAAATTCATGTGAGTTGTATGCCACTGTTGTGAATTTCCCTTGAAATCATGATATTGTACATGAAACAATGATTTCTCACGGTAGACGAAATCTGGAATCAAGTAAGCCATTCATGAAAAGAGAAACGGCGGCCGGGTAATCTCTCAACGTTTATTTATCAAAAACACAAACATCCAATAGGTCTTTTTGCCAAAGTATTATTCGCCGAACAAAATTTACAAAATTAACAAACTTAATTCATTCAATCAATATATTTGAAAAGACAATTACAAATGCCAGAAATATATTATTTTGTGCGAAGAAAAGGGTTATAACCGAATGTTCGGAACGTTATTAGCTTTACAATTCACATTTCTTTCCAAATGCTTGTATTCATTTTTTATCACAAAGCCCTTCTGGCTTCTTCTACAATACATAGTAGTGTCGGTGATGACACCTATCCTTATCTTTTTGTACTATTGTTTTTTACCAAATCTAAAATGTATCTTCTTTCATTCCAAAATTCCATATTGCACACGAGGTCGAAGCATTGTAACTTACACATCATTGATGATGTGGAAGCATTTTTCCTTTCTTGTATTCACTTTAACCTTGACTCTGTGCACCATACCATAATTTACATTGCCAACATTTTACTTACTTCTTGCTTGCCAGCCAACAAGGCTGCACGTCTCCTGTAACTTGTAATATTTTATGTGACCTTTGACTTGACCTACACATAAAATTCGCCAATTGGGATAGAGCAATTAAATTACTTATTTTACTATTCGAAAACCAAATTGACTGTGTTTTTCATTTTATTTATTTGTGCAACTTGTCAGTTTAATTCGCATTTTTCATATCATACATTTCTACAGGTGATTTAATGAACAGTTATCATTTTTCCCACATTTTAATCATTCTCATCACTTAAATTCATTCAGAGTCGCTCTCATTAAAAGCGTGGTCCTTCGCATCTTATTGAACATATTTATCAATCACATCGTAAACACCGAATAAAAAATTGATAAATATCATCACGATTTTTTTGTCTAATAGTATATATTTGATTTGCTGTGTCTCAGGCCAGCTAAGTATTTGGCTTTGGCTTTTAATCAGGCATTCCAGATTTTGCTTATGAATGTTTATTAGTTGTCACAATGTAACTGAAATATATGCAATCTCTCAAATTAAAATCTTTAAAAGTAACGGATGTCTGGCAACCTATACCCTTAACCAATGATAGTTTTGTTAGTTAGTTCCCTCAAAGGGGATTTTATTTGACGGTTTTAGGGAGCAAAGCCAGCCCGCCATAAATTCTATATTCATAATCTGTATTCAGATATACATTACAAATATGTATCAAATTAATGGGCTGCTGTATCATATATATATATTGGTTACATTATTGGTATATTTTTTACAATCTATAGTAGTGCATTCAATTTTTGTTAAATCTTATGATATATGATCATTATATACAAGAGAATCATGTGGGTACATGAAAATACATTATGTGTAATCTATAGTTACAACTGAATAAAGGCCAAGGCTCAAATCACACTATAAGAAATCATATTAAAAACACCGTTAACATTGGATACGGCGAAACATTCTTTATAATCGGAGAAGCTTGGACAGGTTGCTGCATGTCACATTATCACCTTTGGGGTGATAAGATAACAAGACATATTTACATGATACCTTACGATAAGCATAGATGGCCATCACCGGCACTTCACCGGCACACTACCAATATTGTACAAGAAAGCCTGAAGGGCAGATAATGAATACATGAATTTGAAAGTATAATAAAAGATCGACTAAATTCCTTTCCAAACAGAGGCTTTGACAAATAAACACTGACAAATACACTTTTGATTAATAAACAGCACAGAGACAAAATAATCAAACGACTACATTTGCCTGCTAATTTCCGTCAAAACTCCTTAAAGAAAAACTAAAAGAATGTTGATTTGTAAATGTAGATACCGAATGATTAGATGTATGTGTAGGGACGCAATAATAGAGTCGACTTCTTCTTAGTATACCTTCATCTTAAACGAATATATGGAGACGAAATTTGTTAGTCGAACTTTTTTTATTGTCGAATTGTACATAATCGACTGCTACATTGTTGACTTTTTTAGTCGACCTTTAGCAGTCGAACATGCATACTGTCGAACTTTTTTAGTTGACCTGAAACAAATATACATAGTACTGATGGGAGTGTTGGGTTGTGTTTAGTAAGGTTAGGTTAGGTTCGGTTTAGTACTCGTGGGAATGTTGGGTTGTGTTTAGTTAGATCAGGTTCGATTTAGTACTGATGAGAGTGTTGGGTTGTGTTTAGTTAGGTCAGGTTCGGTTTAGTACTGATGAGAGTGTTGGGGTTTGTTTAGTTAGGTTCGGTTCGGTTTAGTACTCGTGGGAATGTTGGGTTGTGTTTAATTAGGCTAGGTTCGGCTTAGTACTCGTGGGAGTGTCGTGTTGTGTTAGGTAGGTTCGGTTTAGTACTCGTGAGAGTGTTGGGTTGTGTTTAGTTAGGTTAGGTTCGGTTTAGTACTCGTGGGAGTGTCGTGTTGTGTTAGATAGGTTTGGTTCGGTTTAGTACTCGTGGGAGTGTCGTGTTGTGTTAGATAGGTTTGGTTCGGTTTAGTACTCGTGAGGGTGTTGGGTTGTGTTTAGTTAGGTTAGGTTCGGTTTAGTACTCGTGGGAGTGTCGTGTTAGGTAGGTTCGGTTCGGTTTAGTACTCGTGAGAGTGTTGGGTTGTGTTTAGTGAGGTTAGGTTCGGTTTAGTACTGATGGGATTATTGGGTTGTATTTAGTAAAGTTAGGTTCATTTAGGCTTAATACTGCCGAAAAATGAAATTCGACTATTTCAGACTAAATTCGATTAGAAGAAGTCTACAAAATGAATGTCGACTAAATTGGTTTCTTCTAAAAAAAGTTCTACTAAACCGATTTCGGTACTAAAGTTTTGACAATAATTTTTAGGTCGACTAACAAATTTCTACAAATAAAATTCTAATATGGTTATGCACTAAGGCCTATTCGACTCTATTATACCGACCCGTATGTGTACTATGTAGATCATGATTATGATGTATATACATCTACATATAAACAATTACCATTTAAAATTCATGTGACCTTGTGACTCATACCTTCACAATCCTCATATCATAAGACACTATTAACGTTCTGATGATAAAGAGAACTAGAAACCGATTTGAAAATCAAGTCATGCAAAATATATCTCAAATGCATTTTACTGAAATGTGTTTAAATTATCAGACCGTGATACAACAAACCATGGGAAAGGGATCAAATTTTTTACTTTTAGTTAATATTTGCCAGTTTTTTTTAATAAACCCAAAATTAACATCCAACAATTTTTAAACTCAAATTTCACCCAATTTGGTATTTTACTTTTTGCTAAGACGATTTGAACTTTTGACAATTTAAAGCGTATAAGGTATTTGAAGTAATTACAGCGGTAAAACTAGCAATACAACAGATCTTCGTTGAATGTTGTTTTTGGAAAATGTGTTGGTTATCTTAATTTATACGCATAACATAGGTTCATCTCATATCCCAATGAATTGGAACAATAATTAAGGGTGAGAAATTTGATATTAGAAGAATTCGGACTTCTAGAGTGATGAAGCTTCGTGTGGTAGAATTGATTGTGATTTCTATTTTTGTTAAACATGATACTTCTTCACGCACGTTTTGAAACTCATCAAAATTTATCAAATATTAGGCTAAATATTTGGTCAAATGTCGTGATTCAAGTGGCAAATTAATCTTCTCCGAAAAAACTCAAATTTGGCGCACCGTCGTTTTGGCGAAACATTAAAAATATTAAATCAATTCCTTTTAACCATAAAAATGACTACTAGTCATTCATCTCACAAGTCTCCATAATAATAGACTTGATCTTTACCTGTTAAAACTTTCCAGTTTTCGAAAGTCCAGTCTGTCATCGTTTTATCCCAGCAGAGAATAGTTGGAGCCCACTGCACATAAATTTGTACAGGCACCTAAGTTGGGGCAACTTTCGATATGATTTAGCCATTCAAAGACATGGTTGGGGTACCTTATTGCAAAATTTTGGCAATTTAGCACAGGATTTGTGTAAATTAGGACACGTACGACCTCAACGCTGAAGCAGGAACAATTAATACTCATATCTGATCTCAGAATAAAATTAAGTTTCGCAAATAATCAATATTTTAGTGATTTCATCCGTTACAGGGCATAATCTCCAAAGACACAAATCTCCACAGCATACAAAAGCTCCACGTACAATAATCTCCACACCCAACAAACCCCACGTACAACAATCTACATGCACAATAATCTCCACGTAACTAAATTTCCACAAACAAAAATCCCCATAGCAAAAATCTCCACGTTCTAAAATCTCTATGTACCAAAATCACCACAGACCAACTGATTACATTAATATGAAATCAGATCCCAATTTTTTAATTAGAACTATAAACAATTTACTTAATCCAGGGAGACATGATACTTCTATAATATTTGAAAACGTACAGTAATAGTCACCACAAATATTCCGTATCTAAAATGAAATCAAATGCATTGTTAAGTATTTAATTTGTTTACTAAGATTGAAAAGTGAGTAGACCGTTGCGAGCCAATGCCAAACACTTTCATCAATTTTTAACGTAACTAAATCTTATCTAATTAACTAAAATCCAAGCCAGTCATTAATTTTTAAACCCATTAAAATTTTATCTAATTAATTACAACTCTGCTCAATTTGAATCTCATGTCAGCAGCATTTGAATTTGAAATGAAAGGTTAGCAAGCTGAAAAAAAGAAGTTTGGGTTAACTTAAGACGCTGAATTGGAATCTGTGATCAGATTTAAGTTTAAATCTTCCCTACCCAAGGGGGAACCCAAAAATGTGCCAATGTAGGGTTAGTTCACGGAAACTAGAAACATGGGTAATTTAAGACGCGTAATTTGAACCTGAGTTAGTACCTAAGTTTTGAGCTTTGCTACCCCTCCGGAGGGAGTTAAAGAGTGTGGTGATGTTAGGAAAAGGACGGGATATAAGAACTAGATTGGGGTTAGGAAGTCTATTTTGTTTAGGTAAACAGTGGGAGTTAAGAAATGAGTCGGGTTACGAAGTTCGTTGTGTTTAAGCAAAGGGGAAAGTTGGGAAGTGGGTTGAAGTTAGAGATTGGGTTTTATGATACGCTTCCTATAGCTAGCTGCCCGATATTTTGTTATGGGCCCCCAACTTGTTAATTACAACCCAACACTGTCATCAATGTCTAACCCGAAAAACCTAACCTCGTTAATTACAACCCGAAACTTTAATCAATTTATAACCTGATCAAACTTTACCTACCTTATTACAACCCAAAAATTTCTTATCAATGTATCACAATACTATACTTTGTCTATCAACTAGTTATTTTACGTTACCAATGCAATATTAAGTGAAAAGTCAAAAGCTGAGACACTACCTTTTGTACAAAGGTACCATTTACGACCGCTTCGAACGAATAAGTTTATATTAGTTTACTTGCATTCTCAGTTTAAAAAAATGCAAAAAATTATACATAATACTCTAAAGTATATTGTGCACACAAATAATTTAACTATACAAGTAATCATAACATAACTTATTATTTCAGATTTATATAATCAGTTGGTCTGTGGTGATTTTGGTACATGGAGATTTTAGAACGTGGAGATTTTTGCTATGAGGATTTTTGTTTGTGGAGAAGTAGGTACGTGGAGATTATTGTGCATGGAGATCGTTGTACGTGGGGATTGTTGTGTGTGGAGATTATTGTACGTGGAGCTTTTGTATGCTGTGGAGATTTGTGTGTTTGGAGATTATGCCCTAAAAGCGATTTCATCATGCTTATTGCTCATAGGTACAATTTGGGGCACCCCCTTTAAAGTAGGAAAGGTCAAATTAAAATTAAATCTTTTTATTCAGATCTTTGATTATTTAATTTTTAACCATCTCAAACTTTCTTAAACTCAAACACATATAGAGTACTATATTTACAAATATTTGATACAATATTCTTCTTTGATATGTCTTAAAACCAGTGCTGCACGGTTACGGTTATATCGGTTAATAACCGGTTATTTTTCGGTTATTAGAACGGTTTGAATTACACTTTCAGTTAGTTGAATTTGTAACAAATTCATGTAAATTTAGGAAAAATTCAACATGTGATTTAACGTTTTTATCAATCATGTAACATAGACTGTATCTTAAAAAAATATAATGTATCCTTAGTTAAATTTTTAAAATACATGTGACCAGTCTATTGAAGCTGAGCTGCCGTTCCTTTTGATTACACTCGAAACTGACGTTGGGAACGAAGTAAATCAAAAAAAGGGTCAACGGTCATTTCAGAGATCCAATGAAATCGCTGAACTCCAAAACGTCGCATCAAAACATTATTTTTCTCTGAAAAATTTCTATACATAAAATCAGCTGTTACATACTAAAGGAATGCTGCGAGGGGACGCTACAAAAAAAAAGAGGCGGAGCTATACTCGTTTCCTTTGTTCATTGCAAAAACAACGTTTTTGGGATTTTAACGATGTCTCAGCTTCAATAGACTGCATGTGACTTGATTCGGCGACAAAACCTTACATTTTCCATGTAATTTTCCAAAAATCGAAACCTTAATCGAAAGTCAGTTTAGTTACGGTTAGCCGTGACCGACTTCGGTTATCGGTTCGGTTATAAACTCATAACCGAAACCGTGAAGCCCTATTTAAAACATAAACGTTATTACTTAATTACTTACTTAACGTTATTTAAAAAACTACACTCATATCATAAATTTACGTAAACGTGGGCTGGCAAAAAAGAGCTTAAATAGTATTAACAAATATCGCTACGATCAAAGCTTTTAAGAGTTGTCCACAGTTTGCCTAGAATCCATATTATTACAAAAGCACTCAGATGTACATATTAGATAGGTTGAAAACTCTCGCCAGTTGGCCATGGGAATTTACCTATGTGGCTGAAAATCAACACGGCTCTTGATGCAGACAAAAATGCCCTACTTGCCAAATTTGAGCCACATCGGTACACGCGTTCTTGAGTTGTCGTGCTGGCAGACGGATAAACATTATAAAACTAATGCTCGCTTAGCTTTGCTTTCAGTTACGTAATAATTCCCTTAATCTACGCTTCGGCTGTTAATAAAAAAAGTCTTGGCTAAAAGCAAGAAGCGTTCGTTTTATTCGGTATTTCGAACTGCTAAATCACTGACTATATGACTATCTGAAAGATACTGGTTCAAATGGTGACTCAGTGTGACAGATTATTCTTGGAAATTAAAAACAATTGTAGCTCTTCGTTGGTATCACTACCCATGTTGCCAATTTGCAACAATAGCGAGAAGACACGTCGATGTTACGTGTACAAACAGTTGCAAACACCGTGTCAAATTCATTGGTACAGGCGTTTCTATGCACTCTGCAAGCTAATGACGAAAAACATTCCATGTACTACACAACAAACGCATACACTAAAAGATACCGTCATTCCCAAACCTACTGCACAAACACCATTACGTACGATCACTTTAACGTATTGTAAGGGGAATGTTAGCTGGTTACTACCTTGTGTTCTCCAGTTCATTAGTCATTACCAATTCAACTCCGTGACTTGATGGTTGTACGGAAATAACATTTCATTTTGGGTTTGGTAACTCCAGAGAGAATTTTTTTTATTTGAAAATACAATTTTTAATCAGCAAATTTACATCGCTGCGATTTAAAGTGAAAAGTATATTTACCTTGAAATTTTATCTGACAACTTGAAAAATTTATATCAATTCGTTTGGTTACTTAAGTTCCACTCAGAAGGCAGTGAATCAAAACTCGGAGAAAACGTCAGAGACTTGACAGCTCAAGTCAGATTGAAAACAGCCGAAAAATGGATAACGAAGGTAATTAAAAATACGTATGGATATGACCAAATCCAAATTTTTATACATCTGTCCTCCAATAAATAGCCGCCCAAAAATATACATTACACGAGGAAAGAAAAACTCCAATCAAATGCCCTTGTCATCATTAATTGGCATGAAGTTAGAACTTTTTCACACTTCAGAAAGTTTTGTTAGTCTATCATTCGTGCCAAATGAATAAAAAACAGATAAGGCTCTTTCAAAAAATAAGAACATAGTATTGTAAATGATTTTTCTACTAAACTGTAAAGCTTGGGATCAGGTTGTGATATCAGAAATATTAGGGCAGGAATTCCAGATCTTGCCAAACAAACCATTTATGAATTCATATTGCACAACGTTCCTCCCTAGTATTACAATGGCTTTTCATACTCGTGATTTTTAAAATATCACTTTTGTTTTCGAAATCTTTCGAATGTTGCTTATAATTGAAATCCAGTTCCACCGGCTATAAAGCTCAAGTTTTGGGCCTTTGAACTTGCCAAGCATTGTCTAAAAAGCATAACATTTTGTTTTTCATGCTCAAAATATTCATTTGTTCTGAGGAATTGTTTTATTACACTGAAATCAGTGTCAATAGTTGTAGTTAGTAAGTTAGTTCCCTCAAAGGGGATTTTATTTGACGGATTTAGAGAGATGAGCTCGCCCGGCATGTCAATAGGTGTACAGCTGTTTCTAACTAATTAAGTAGTTTCTGGACAGGTTTTTCTAAACCTCTTGGAAAGCCAAATCTGAACGTGAATTTCGTACAACAGGTTTTCACGTAATGCGAACTTGAACTAAATGGCTACTTCGACTTTTTTCTACGTTCATAATTTTTTGAGGTCTTAGGTTCATTTGTTCAGATTCTCGGTTTCTGAAGTTTTTAAGTCATACCTGTCTACAAACATCTTTTTTAACTTGGATTTTAATTATTGTCTATTTGAGGCAAATTAGTTGGAAAGTGCAACATTATTTTGATGTCGAGAATAAGGTACGTTTTCCTAACATTTTTTTACGTTTACGCAACGTTTATAATTCACAGAACTTTCGACGGAAATAATTTTTTATTGCAAATTTTTACACAAATGTACGTTTGTAGTTTTTACTTTCATCAAAGTTATATCTTAAAACTCCAATAATTCATATATATAGTTCTTCCTTTTCAAACTCATATTTCATTGTTCAAAAGGTTACAAATAGTTGGAGGTTATAGTTATTATGTAGAATAGTAATGAATGGTAAAAGTCATGTTTATTACATGTATACATAAATAAACAGTTTATTTAAAGTAAAACCCCTAATGTCTCCCAACCTACATCCCTCGTCAATAGAGGAACTTACTTTGGTGCATCTCCGAGGTTAAACTTGTAGTGCCCCGTTATTAGATGGTTGTCTTCACAGTTCCATAATAGCAACTGTTTCGATTGATGAAAAATTGACTAGCACAAAAAGGCATACGAGTGATAAATTGTGTTCATCAATAAATTGCCACTGTTGGAAACAAGAGTCAGCATCAAAATATAAAAATATTTTATCACATTGGTGTTATTTATTGGAAGAGAATTACACATTGGAGAGCTAGTAGGTATGAGAAAATCATACATACGTCTGAACGACAATTAAAGATAACACTTTGGTTTGTTACCACTAAGGTTCCATTGGAGAGGCTAACGCTGACAGTTCGGAAGTAACACCGCAAGAGTTTTTGAAAAGGTGTCAGATCAATGGACCTGGAGATTTGGACAATGAAGGTAATCAAATATACCACTAAATTGATATTATAGCAATTCTCTATCACCAGGACAGTATTCGTCATTTAAGGGAAAGCTTATCACATACATTTTAGGAGAGATATCGTATGCCCTCGTTCAATGCTCGATGCATTTGAGCGTAAATATTTCAATTGTGCACAATTGTGTACTCATATTTGTGAGCATGTTTTGAACCTAAAATATATTATGTTATAAATACTTCTGGATTTTTAAAAACCATTATAGCCAAACCCCTAATGAAATCTGTTCGTACAAATGCAAGCATCTATTACAAATCACTAAGTTAGAGCTTTCTGGGTAAAAACATTCGTCAAACTTTTACTTTTAAATTATCAACAAATTTTACCAGTTATCTGCCTGAAATATTCAGAGAAACCCAATATCAAAACCGATTATCTAGCGTTTACTGATTAAGGTCCCGAAATCATTTTGCTACAAAATTATTGTTTACAATTTTTGAAGTCAACATAACAGCGTCCACCACGAGATATATTTGCGTGTTAAGTCAGCGGCAGTACTTAGTCGCACGCGCGTGAAAAAATGTAAACAGTAATTTAAGGTGATTTCGGATTCTTAATCAGTAAATTTTAATTAGTCCTTTTTGCAGAGAAAAGAACATGCAAATTTTACAGAGCAATGAATCGGTTTTTGAAATTGCTTCAAGAGCTAATTCATATTCACTATAGATAGGATCGTGCAGCTCGATGTCATTTGCGATAAAAAAAGATGCAGTACATTATATGGTAGTCATTTTACAGTATTGTTCGATGAGTCCTTTATTAAATTATTTCAACGAATAGCATAAAACTTAACTTTCAACGAAGAAGGTGTAAAAACCATTACATCGTAGGAATCAAATTGAAGAGTTAGTCTTAATACATACGTAATTTCAGGATTTGTAATCATAACAAAATGAATGCTGACCGATGTTTCCATTTGCAAACATTGAACAGCACAGTTTTACGCAATTGAGGTTACAGATTGTTTACCTGTGCAATGAATTCTTATAACTCAATAGCTGTACTACTTCTTGTGAAAAAATTTAGTTTCAAAGCACTCATTTTTTCAACTAAGTTGTTTTATTTATTTGCATCAAAATTTCAGTTACCCAAAATCCGGACACGTTTCCAGGTTTTATCATCCTCTCAAAATCTTGTGTACTGCTATCGGGCAGCACCTCTTACGAAATGCGGGATTTGGAGGAAACCCAAAAAACCTGCACGACATCTAATAACAAAGAAGGCCAGGTTTCAGGCACAACCTCTTCAGACTACAAATATTCCGTTGGCATTGTTGCACCAAATGGTAAGGAGGTGTACAAGGAATCAACGAAAGATTTGAAGAAACGTTTTCTTGAATCATGGATGAAGTTCGAAGCGGCAGAAAAGGACTTGATCTCGTTTAAAAACGAGTTCATGGATTCGAACACGAAAGGCAATGTGGACTGGAATGTCCAGCAGAAATGGAATGAGTTAAATTATCATCTTGAGCTTCATGAATCTGAAGTAGAATCATTCGGCCGCAAACTGAAAAATCGGAACATTATTATGTTCAATCTGAATGGGACAATTTATCGCTCCGTCCAGTGCGGTAAAAATTCCTATATTTCACACAGAAATGAACTTTTGAAAAAAATTAAAGACACTAGCTCTGAAACAGCAGAAGGAATGGGAAATGAGTATTCGGCCGACTCGTTTTTAAAAGCTAAAAGCGAAAAGGTTGAAAATTTACGAAAAGAATTGTTGCGTAGTCGAGCGAAGTATCAGTTTCGCAACATGAAACGCAGGTTTGATGGCTTGAAGACAACAAGAACTTGTACTCAGGTGTTTAGATATCAGGTTCTTGTGAGAAGATTTACAAAACCTCAAATGCAGATTTATGCAGAAAAGGTGGCTCAAGCAACCAATTTTATTCGGGCTCAAGTACTTTTTAACGCGTACAATGAAAAAACAACTATGATTGCACTAAGAAAGGCCATAGTTTCAGACAAACCTCATAATGACTTATTGGAAAAGTATTGGCCCCACAAGCTAAAAGTAAAGATTTTGCAGAAGAAATTGAAGAAATTAAGTTCTATTAGTACTCGCTTGGCGAAACTTGGTGTCACTGCAAAGAACTGCGTACTAAAAGCTGCGCGTGGCAAAATACGCTTATCATGGTACCCACCGGCATTTCCCCAAACTGGTTACAAAAAGCGTGTGGTATGGTGCCCCTTAGTTTAATACAATTTTCAATCCAGGGTATTGACTATGGGTCGGTAAGAGTCGAATAGGTCTTAGTACATAACCAAATTATAAGAATAGACAAATTTTATTTAGTTGACGTCCAATTTGAAGACCTACAAATCATATATTGTAAGAAACTATACTATTATTCATATTACTACTACCTATAACCAAATAGAGCATAGCCCAACAAAACATAAGCCAAAAAGCGGTTCCCGGGGCCAATAAAATGCCAGAGATGCCAGTTAGGAATAGTATTACATTAGTGTCTGGTCGATTAAAATTTAGTAATATCCATAGTTTACGGCTGAAAATTCCACTATAAGCTGTCGTTAGGAAAAATGAGTGAGATAACAAAGATATACTAAGAAGCACTTTACTCTTTTATTTCAACCCGTTAACTAAAGATTATTTATGTATCGGTTTGATATATGATCGATCAATTTGTTAGCCATTAAACTAAACTTTGCTTCGGTGATTTCATTTAATGTTGTATATTATTACCCTCGACTAATCATTTTCGATCATAGTGTACGTATGTAGATTGCTAAATATCCAAAGGAAGTTTTTACTTAGAGAGATTGTGTAAAATAGCGGATATGAAAAGAGTTGACCGGAGATTATGCAAAATCCCTTTCATCGGTTAAACCTCTCCAGTACTAGCACGATGCAGATATTAAAACTGCAAATAGGTGGCCTAGTAGTGAATATTTGTACACATATTTGCACAATCGGAAAGATCAGAATGCGAACGAAAGGAAACCTATTTTGCCTTCCTTTCAAACGTGTGTTCTTGTGAGGGCATGACAAGAACAAAATAACCCCAACAGATGTATTTGTATGACATTTGTTTTACTATTAAATAAAATATGTGGCCACGTCTGTGTGAAAGTATATGTACGAAGTGAAAAAAGGTTGTGTTTTTGTTGTTTGTGTTCTGCACTTCTTCCATTTATGAAAATTTATGCATATGACATGCATATGCATACGACGGTAACTACCATAGCAACACACTTACAAGTAGTTAGTTACCATGGTTACCACTAACCGTTTTCAAGATATAGGGAATTTAATTTGAAATCGTAGAACCAGCACAATACCGTCAATTATAGATAACATTTCTCGAACTATGTGTCATTCGAACGAGAAAAAGCTGTTCTCTTCTATAATATCTCCGATTTTTGAATTTACAAGAAAGTAAATTCGATCTTCGAGAATTTAAAACAAAATATTAGCTTAGTTTCGTTCGAATGACACTTTGTTTGAGAAAATTTGGTCCATAAATGACGGAATTGTGCTGGTTCTACGATTTCAAATTAAATTCACTATATCTTGAAAACGTTTATTGGTAACCATGGTAAGCAACCACTTTTAAGTATGTTGATATGGTAGTTACCGTTGATGCTAAAGGCAACCTGCTACTAAAATTTTGTATTTTTTTTGGCTACGATGTGATTTGATGTATGTCACGTTCACTGAAGGTCTGCGTTATTTTTACATCTTTATTGGGAAGGCCTGACTGAGAACAGGAGTTTTGGAGTCACTTCTCAAGCCTCCACAAAACTGTAGTTTGAAGTTTGTTAATAGGTTATTAATTAAACATTTGACACTTCAGGTTAAATAATTTTAATAATAGTAAATTACGACTCATTTTGAAAAAAATGCAGATAAGTAATGGTCAATCCTTAAGTATGATTAGTAGTTTGAGGAAGCTAATGCGACTACATTGAGAACGTAAAATTTGTAGTTAAAAAAGTTTTAATGCATATTTTCATCGGTATATCTTTAGTTATATTTTAGAAAAAATATCTTGAATTTTTTTAGAAAGCTTTGGTAAAAACTCAATTGTAAATAAAGCACAAAGTTGTATGCCGGTCTAATATATTCAACCTGTTACTTCAATGGTGAGAGATTGTGTACTTATTAAAATCAGATTATGCAAGATAAAGTTTTAAGTTCTTGGATACTGTATCACGCATCATTGTTCAAGTAAGTTTGGGTATAGTTCGTAATGAAAAGACATGTTTAACTAGAAAACGGATGTAACTTATCATTTTGAGTAACTAGAGACTAATTTCTATAATAAGGTAAAAAAGTAAATACTGCATTCAGATCATACAGTGTACATATGTGACTTAAATATTAATTTATTATGTTAATATTAGTTCGAAAAATAACTTAGTAAAGTAAGTTGTTAAACTACGGGAATTTAAATTAGACTTAATCATGTAATACTGTAAAATCGATTACTAAATAAATAAATTATCAAAACAATTTACCTGCGAGATAACAGGATTTTATTGTTCATATAAATATTTAAAAACTTAATCCTTTGTAAACGTTAAAGCTTTCTAAGAATAAAATTATTTCCTTAAACGGCATCGTTCAATCTTATATGTATATTTATGTGGCCATATACGATTAGAGTGTTCGAAAAGACGTTACAAGAAAAAAGCATATTAAAAAACTTGAATGTAGGATAACGATCGTGACAGCGACCAAGAGATAGCTGAAAGAAATCGGGATCAAGCAAATCCTGTCTATGTGTGCTTTTGTGTCGAAATTGAGTGAAATTGGTAGACATTTTTTCATAACCTTCACTTAATTTTGTGCAATCAGTGTTTAAGATAGAGTCATCAGCATATAAAAGAAAGTTCAGAATAATTGGACGAAATATATCATTCATAAAAAGAGAAAATGGTATCGGGCTGTGCTGAGCCTAACCTAACTGAACCAGAAACTGTATCGTTATCAATATTAAAGTAGTACTACTTTAATTTTGTATTAACCATTGAAAAACTTCCTATCTCTATTTTCTTACATTCTTATCAATTACGGGGGCAACAGAAACTGCCATAAGCTAGGTCAGTAATATTTTTCCGTTAACTGAGTCAGAGACCTTTTTAAATCTAAAAAACTGCCACTCCATTGACACTCCTTTGATCCATATGCTAAAGTTACAGTATTCCTGAAGAAATACCCTGAGAAATGTGATGTTTTTTAAAATTCGAACCATACTGCAAAAATTTGAAATCAAGTTTTTTCATTAACGATATTTGGCCAAAAAAATCTGTTAAACGAGACTTCACCAAACCAAAAAATACGACATATATCAATAAAATTTATTAGTTAGTTACAAAACATCTGAAATTACAAACAACGTTCACATGCATCTAAGGGCTTTTTAGTCATTATATTTTTAGTACAAGATATAATTCACTCATTACTAATTGATTTCTGCTCACACTGAAATTATTTAACTTTTTACACTGCCCATTTACATATGTATATCGAAAACATCTACCTTTATATGATAGAATTTTGGTTACCAAATCGTGAATTATAATAAATACATTAGAAGGGATAAAATTACGTTCTGAAAGCAAATATAAGGGGAGCATACAAATTCTATTTTAAAGCCTCCTTCCAATCTACTCGTTTGCGCCAAATTATGAGCAGCGCGACGAAACGTAATGTCGCGACGAAAACTGTTTTCTGTCAAATATTTGTTTAATGCTGTTTCAAGGAAGCCGACCGTGAATTTTAAAAGTCCTTCAGTTAGATGACACGCTGTTAGGAATCCCACTGCATCGGAACAATATGCAACTTCAAGAGTGATAAAGTTGCTTGTGGTAGAATTCGTTGTAATTTGTATTTTTAGGAAGGCGATTCTTATCCATTCACATTTTAAAACTTATCATAATTAAGATAATATTTGGCTAATCGTTGTAATGCATACAATGAAAAACTGACTGAAAATTGATACTGTTCCATACAAAAAACCAATATCAAAAAATTTGTGCTTCATTTTATTCAAATCACCCTAAACATCTCATAAAATCACTACCTTATAGTAAAGCTATTAGATTGAAAAGAATATGTAGTGATAAAGCTAAACTTGTCACTGAATTGGATAATATGATGACAAAGTAAACAGTCAAGCTGTTTTGCAGCTCCAACACATTCCAACATTTAATGTGAAGGCGTTTAACTTATCCGCTTAGTCTGTTTACATTAATTTAACTTAATTAAGTAGAATTAAATTAAACACAATGAAATGATAAACAACATTATATCAATAAAATCTCAATAAAATAAATAAATGCTTGTTTGAATACGAAGTAAAAATTCTGTCACCAGTCAAAACTAGGATCATTACGAAGCATACGTTTTTTATCAGCAAACAATGAATTCCATTCCTTAGTAGCCCTGTACTTGATAGAGCTTTCATATAGTCCAGTATTGTGCTTGGTAACTTCCAACTTCGTACGACCAGATGAAGCGTTTCCTGAAACTTTAAACCCATGTAAAAATTTATACACAATTTTATAAAGCATAAATTTCCTTCTATCCACAATTGTAAGTAAATCAAGTCTCCCAAGTAAATTTGTCATTTCCATATTTTTGATGTTACAACTCTTTTTAAATTTAACATTAATCTTTTGCCCTTCTTCATCGCTCTGAACACACCACCAGGGTTCACCCTTCGATCGAATAAATTCGTCCGAATAGTATTCTAAATTGTCGAATAGTTTATTCGTTATTCGATATTCGAATACATTTTTAAACTGAATTTTATTCGTTATTCGATATTCAAATACTTTTTTAAACTGAATTTTATTCGATATTCGATTACTTTTTTAAAATAGATTTTATTCGATATTCGAATACTTTTTTAAGCTGAATTTTATTCGTTATTCGATTACTTTTTAAAAATGGATTTTATTCGTTATTCGATATTCGAATACTTTTTTATTCGTTATTCTACAATTCATTCATCGGTGCTTCATGCAAATCATTTTACGTTTTGCTCCGCTATTGAATGGTTGTGTACATGATCTTGCGCATGCTCGAAAACTTAGTTTTATCGTCGTTACAATTATCATTCGACGCTCTAAAATGTCCAATAGCCGCGTTTGAACGTGTGCTGGTTTGTGCTTTCATTGTTTTGTTAGTTTTCTAACAGTAAACATATTTAAAGCAATGGTAAACTTGTGTCATCACCAAAAAGAGGAAGGTGAAGTGATATGATGACATGTGATAGTGTTTTAGTTATCTTAAATTAAATAGATTCCAATGAAAGAGCACTGAAAATATACTTTTAATTTGTATTTTCAATCGAGTAGTCGAATTTCATTATTCGTTATTCGAATAGTTTTGTAATTAAAATCAATTATTCGTTATTCGAATGGTTTTGAAAATCGAATTAGTCACTATTCGATATTCGAATACTTTTTTGGTGATTGTTTTAGTTGTTAGTTGATAATCGATTGATTTAAAATGGTCGAATAGTGAACCCTGCACACCACCCATACCAAAATCGAGAACTGACACTACAAAAGAAGACAAAAACATTTTCACCACATTTTCCGACGTCATGCGACGTAATTCGAAGTGCAGCATACACCTTGTTTAAAACATGTTTGTAGTGCGATTTGAAATTTAGATTAATATCCACAATCACTCGAAATATTTAAATTTAGTTACTATTTCATTTCCATTAATTTCAAATTTAGGAGGATTTGAGATACTCATTTTCTCCGAAATTCTGTCATTACTCTTGTACAATTACATACATTTTGTCTTATTCACGTTAATTAATAAGTCATTAGCTTTACACCATTCTTCCTCAAGCAATTTTCCATGTTTTTAACTCCAGTTTCCATGTCTTTGCAATACTAGTAGATCGCCAAATCGTCAGCATAGAGCAAGTGCGGAAGGTCTATGGCGTCACCAATATCAGTAAGAAATAGGCGAAAACAAAGAGGCTCCATAGCACTTCCGGGAACGCACCCGTTATTATTCTTAAAATATTCAGAAGCGCTCCATTTAAAATTCTGAAGCGCCTGTTGGTTAAATAGCTAATTAAAATTCTAATACAATATGGTGGAAGTAGAAAGTAGTGCATCAGTTTCAACAATAACTTTTTCCTGATGACAGAATCAAACGCTTTGTGAGAGTCGATAAAGATTGCTACACTTTTTCCATCACGACCATCCCAATGTTCGTGTATTTCCTGCGTAAATTGATTTAAAGCCGTCTCACAAGATCTCCCATTCCTGAAACTGTGTTGCCTATCATTTATTTTTTCCAGTAGTAACTAAGAATACGGTTATACAGAAACTTTTTAAATATTTTTGTAGTGCACGTCAAGGTAAATATAGCAAGATACGAAGACGCTTGTGTTCTTCATTTCGTTTATAGTTCATAGTGCGTTCATAGTTTCGTTTATATTGCGTTTTTAATTTCCTGAGGAAATTTGGCAAATTTCAAAATTCCCATAAATAGTATAGTTAGGGAAACTACAATATACTGCGAAAAATTTTGTCAGATAGATTTTGGTATTTTTCATCACCTCAGATTTACATTTCCTTACACCTGATATGGATTTGGTAATTTCAGCAAAATAAATTTCCTTGGATTTCGCTTCCTCTAATTCATGTTCATATTTAAAAGATTCTTCATATTTTTTCATAGTATGACTTAATTCGTTCACAAATAATTCAGCCATGTCATTGTGTTCTTGTACTACAACCCCATCATCATTCATAAGTTTTGAGACAAGAGCTGTATTTTTCCGACGAAAATTAGTGATTTGTTTAAATAAGTTCCATATTTTAAAACTTGCTAACATAGCAAGACTAAATTTATTTAGACTAAAAGTTTTTTACTCCAAATAATAATTCATAATTATCCAATCTTCATTTAAACTGTTACTATCTTGAGCATAATTTACGACTTTTTTTACTAAAATTGTATGCAATAGCCCAGAAATGAATTATTTTACATTGCTCCATGTAATAGTGTTGCCTACAGCAGTCTTTCATAAAATTTAAATGCAGCAATTAAGTTAAATGGTGTCAAAGGACAAACAAATTTTGCTTTTTCTTGTCGCTGAAGCATGATTTGACATTTAATCAGTGGCATTATACATGCATGTCGTGTGCTATTTATTTCAGTAATGATAACAAAACTGGTTTTGCAGAAAGTTGGTTGCAGTTTTTTTAATAATGAAACATGGTAATTACTAGTCGAACAAAGCTAACATTTGCATGCAATGAACCGTCGGGGTCGGTCGAGGTCAATCAGTGACCAAAATGAAAATAAAAGTGTATTTAAAATACATGGTAAAGGATGCATTTGGTATTTGATGATATTTGTTGGTAATCGTGTGCAAACCATTGAATACCAACGAATACCATGACCAAAACTAGTATTTTCTGACAAAATGCAACTAAAATGGTGACATTATTTTTACCTTTAATGCAAAATACATGCAAATATCCATAAGGATGGGACAGGATCAAGAGTAAAAAAGTTCACAATTTCCTGCAAAAAACTACCAAAATGTGCCAAATTAACCTGTACCGGTCAGGACCGGTCGAGGTTGGCCAAGGACCAAAATGAAATTAAAAGTGCATTTAAAATACATGGGAAAACCCAACTTTGGTATTTAAGGGTATTCGATGGTAATCACGTGCAAAGCATTGAATACCAACAGATACCATGGCCAACACGAGTTGTTTTTAGCATTAAACTTTATTAGTTTGTAAAAAATGCACAAGTGGCAAATGTGTATTCAAGTAGTTACATGTGTCGCAAAATGTACTCAATAGCAGTAGTAAAAATAGCAATGATATATATCAGATCATTGCTATTTTTACGAAACAACACACAGTACAGTATTTTTGCTTGTTTTGAGTACATTAGGGTCTGCGTGGGAACATTAGGGTCCGTTGGGGTACGTTAGGGTCCGTTTGGGTACATTAGTGTCCGTTAGGGTCGATTAGGGTCCAGGGTACCCTGAAAATCAAACCTCTCTTCTTGTCTCAGTTTGCCTCTTTGCTGTGGGACGCTTATCCCACGAGGTAAACACACTGGCGACTCTAGTGCTCTACGCTTACTTGTTCTGTGGCTTTCAGCACATCAGTACTCTCCTTCAAAGAATCTTGTCGTATAAGCAGTATAGTAGCACGGATTAAAAATATTTAACTGGCTAATTGCCATTGATTTTGTTAGTAGTTTATTTAATTGGTTAATAAAAATATCATTTAATTTTGTAACTGCTTTTGAAGTTTGTGTGAGTTAATTTATTGCATCCTAATTGACTGGATATCCTGCGACCGAACTCTGTGGAATTTTTCAAAATTACACAGAAAGTTTGATACATTACCAGTTGGTAGACCAATTTGTAGCAACTTGCATACAATGAACAGGGGTATAGCCATACTACTTGATGCTATTTTGAAACCTTTAACAGTTCACATTAATAAGTAAATCGAAGTTTACAGCTCTGTTGAAATCAAAAAAGCAGTATTTTCAAGATATTGACAACAATAAATTGCAAACGCCAACCTGTCAGACTTTTGGAAGGCAGTGAAATCTTTAAAATGAATAGAATGTGATCTCTGTGAAATCAGGAAAGAGTTTTATGACTCAGTCTAACGACTACCTCAATATGACAACACAGTATTTTGTAGCGTAGCTTAACCAATTTTGGACTGTTATATTGATCGCGAAGAAATATTAAGGTCAAAGTATTAAAAGCAGAATTTGAGGAAAAGTTCAGGGACTGACAATAACAGGAATGCATTTCTGGGACACCTCCCCATTAAATGAGTAGTTGCATTGACGGTCTTATTAAATACATTAATCGCATCGCCAAAAGGTAGCATGGTTTCTAAAAAAATATTTGTTATTTTACAATCACCACAACTAGTGAACAAAATAAATTATTTTGACTTATTTTGCTACTGTAACGTTATTTGGTTCTCCTTAACAAAACAAAATTACTTCAGCGGAAATCCTTAGTTATCGGAACATAAAATAAATAAATTTGATATGATTACCATATGATAATGTGAGTAATTAATAATTACAACATTACAACGTTATCAACTAAAATCTCAATTTTCACTTCAGAAATAAACCTAAACAAATTTCAAACCGTGAACTACCCCTACGAAAAAGTTAAAATTATGGAAAGTTTCGGTTTTAATGTATTGAATATTATATTTCCTTTGCATGAACTGTAAGTAAGATTTTACAAAAGGAGAATTGCGGATAGGGTAGCGATCCAGAAATTAAACATCCATGTAGGCCATGCATATGGGCAGTAGCTTTATTTTAGAAAGAATATGAATGGAAACTGAGCTGTTTTGGGATAAATTGTACATTAAGGGAAAAAAAGCGTCAAAATCAATTCGATGGTCATCATAAAAATTACGGAACATCATCACAACTCACCGAGACCAGTAGGAAGAAAGGTCAACAAAACGAGATGGAGGAGACCAACACTAACAATAATAAGAGGATGAACAAAGGAGCCAGGGGGTTTCAAGGTCAACAAAAGGACGGCGACGATAATACTAACAATTCGGGAAAAGGGGTTAAGGAAATCACAATGAAGAAAACATGCCAAACTCAACAGCAAGACGTGACAGCAGGAAGAATGCCTTCGACAAGAAGAGGAATTTAAATCAAGATGACACCCATAATCCTCAAAGCGGCAAAATGCTAATTAACTGACCATCAGATAGTAAGCAAACTAATACTACGCGTCGATTTGTCAATCTTAAAAATAAGTTTTCTTTTTATAATCATTTGTCTA